>JAXQQM020061883.1:0-49432 GCA_034641835.2 Pinus albicaulis | reverse complement strand
TTTAGTATTAGTTTACTTTTTGCAAATTAAATATTAGTTACACAAGTTGTTTATGATTACTTCTGAAAATCATAGCTGGTCTAATGATGAAGGGTCAGAAAATGAATTGATGTAATCTGATTTAGATTTATTTTGTTGCAATTTTGAATTTCCTTAAGCATAGTTTCTTTTTTTTGTTTAGTCGGCAGCAAGAATAGTTTAGTTTTCATGTTCACTAGTTTACTGTTTTGATTCATTAGATTAGCAGCACCTTTTCATTTCAGCAATACACTTTTACTTTCTTTCAAGTCTTGTCATTGTAAATTTCAAATTGCTTTTTAAAGTTACAAGTTGGTAAATCATTATAGGGGATATCACTTCCTTGAACAAATATAACCAAACTTGTTTTCATTTTAAAATTTCCATTTCACCTTAGAAAAACCAAAAACGACAAAAAGTTAAGAAATAGGTTATCTTGCACATATAGTGCGCCGCACTTCATCAGCTTACGATTCCCGGATTGACAAATTAAATGCAGCAATTTAGGACACACTAAATCAAGCCACTCCTAGGATACAGAGAAGAGAAAAATTATTAAAATGTTGTCAATTTTACTATACTTGGGGTTCATTCTAAATCTCAACCCCACCATTCCTCCCTACCTTAAAAAAATTTAACCACGGTATGAAAAGTTTCCTGGTTGAATTTATAATCTCTTACAATGTCATGCTTTACTCTATGTGGTAGAAAAATAAATGTTCCTCAAAAAAATACTAAAAAAAAAATCATTTAGCTAGAAAGTTCATAGCTTAAGGTCATAGGTGAACTTAAATATGTCTTGATTAAAATATTTGTTGACCCTAGAGTTCATCAAGTAATAGACAGTATATTTGTTGACATACATGAAGCTTATACATTTTTGCTAAGTAGGGTCTTGTCATATAAACTCCAATGATATTTTTATTTAGATTGGTATCACGTATGGATACCATATAAATAAAGAATAATTAGATTAGGGTAGAAAATATGAAACATACAGTGATAGAATTGGAAGGACCTAATGATACCATTAGCTTTGTGCATGCCACATTCATAATTTTTATTGTATAATCTAACCTTGGTTGTTGCAAAATTCAACCATGGCCCATACCTTTTGATACACATTATGAAATCCTTCAGTGCTCATATATTGGTGATTATTATTATTGTATAACATATGTAAATATTAATAGTTCCACTAACTTATAAGTAGATGTTGACCCTTGTATATTGTATTTTGATGATTCTAAGACATAAGATGAAATCGATGCTGGATGGATTTTATTAATCCGCATAATAAAAAAACTCTCATTTATTGTTGGTTCAAATTAGATTTTACTAATAACATTAATAAATACAAAGAACTTAAGTTTGGACTAAAAAACCTCTTGACTTAAAGGTAGAATGTACGCAAGTTTTTAGTGATTTAGAGATAATTGTTTGTCAGGTATGCAATATCATTCATTATTTATCTTAACACCTTAGAGGTTACTAACAAGAGGAAAAAAAAAACCTATTTCATATTTAAAATAATTTAACATCATACCAATTCCTCAGTCTATGAATGTTTTTTTTGGCATATCTACTAACATAGATACTATATTTATCCAACTATGTCATGGACTTGCTATTGAACTTATTTTCAAAAAATTTGTCCCTAAAAATGTCACTAGTTATAGGGTGTTTAATGATGATACATAGGTAGTGGAATTCCTCAGTACAAAAATGTTTTCAAGGAAACCATCATTGAAGAACAAGACATGATAGGAAGGAATAAAAAAATTAAACAAATTCAAAGTGTAGATAGGGGAAATTATATTTCCAAAGGTGTGGTGTCACTTGATTTTTTTTTTTGGTTTATAGATAAATTTTAATGAACCTACAAATACCAGGACCAAAATTCCCACCTCAATGCACAAAATTTTGAATCTTGGGGATGAATAGAACCCGAAATTTATAAATATGGCATATCCTGCTCACTAGCAGAAAGACACACCTTTGTCCAAATTTTCACCAAGTGCAAAGAAATTTTTTCAGAGACACACGATGATTTGAAAGTTTAATATACTTGTATTATTCAACATGTTATTCCAATTAAGGAGGGTGCCAAATCATTTCAACAAAAACTACACAAGTTACACTTACACTAGAGCCCTTAATCTAGAAAGAGATAAAAAAATTAGTGGATGCAAGAATAAATTTTAAAGTTCAACATTCCATATGGGTCTCAAACCTAGTCCTACATGAAATAAATTAGGATAAATTACGCATTGATTTGATATTAGAAACCTAAACCAAGCCTCAAATAAGGACAACTATCGACTACTCCTTATGGAAAAAATCCACCAACAAGTCTCAGGTTCATAAATGTTTTCCCTACTGGGAAGATTCTCTAGATACAACCAGGTGATAATTAGTCAAGGAGATAGGATGAAGACCATTTTCCACACTAAGTGGGGGAACTTTTCCTATAGATGGATGGATTTTAGATTGATCAATTTTGGTCCACTTTTGAGCACACTATGGATAAATCTTTCAAGAGCCTTATTGGACACAACATGACCGTAGTGCATATAGATGATGTCATCATCTTTTACAAATGAAGGTTTGACAACTCACACCATATCATGCAGATATTTGAAAGGTGCATAAAATATTTGATTTTTCTCAATCCCAACAAGAAAATTTATATGGTAGTTGAAGGTAACCTATTGGGTTGCGTGATATCCAACAAGGTAGTGTTATAGACCTAGAAATGGTGAAATAAATTATGTAGTTTCATCCTCCTAACAGTGAGAAATGCATGCCATCCTCTTGGGAAATATTATATTTGTTATAATATTTTTATTTGACTTTAGCCATATTAGTAAGGCCCTTCAAAAAATAGTTAAGGAGGATGCCCATTAAAAATGGAACAGTAAGAAATGCATGCAATCCTTTTGGGAAAGATTATCTTTGTAAGAATATTTGTAATTGAATTTAGCTCTATTATTAAGCCCCTTTAAAAAGTATTTAAGAAGGATGCCCATTTAAAATGGACTAACATGGAAAAGTAGGCTTCCAATAGGATAAAGGAGGATACGGAAAACACCCATTCTTTGTACAACCCTAATTTTAGGAAGGCGTTATCACTATACACATTCACCATTGACTTCTCTATAGTAGTAATACTCACTCAAAAAGATGACCAGAGAGGTGAAAGGCCAATATGCTTCAAGGGTATAGATTTGTAAGGCTCCAAATTAAAATATCTTGATATAGAAAAACAATAATTTATAGTGTATAAGGTGATTAATCATTTCTAGCAATATATCCTAAAGATCCACTTCAATGTATAGTTCACAATCATTCTTTATGGTCATTGTTTGTGTAAAAGGATTCGGGAGAATATAGAGCCAACTTGATAATCTCTATTTGCGTTCAATATTTCCCACACTATAAAATTTCATGTTCTTTACAAACTCTTTGTTGAGGCCATAAACCCCAAAGATAATGAAGAAGAAGGATGGGGGAATGAATTTGCATTTATTCATATGAAACAACCCACGTATTTTCGAGTGAAGAGTCATGGTACTAGGAACTAAAGAAATATTGCATTAGGGTACCATGCGTGATGACCTCAATTCCAACTAGTGAAGAGGTATAAGACTCAAATCCTCATTGTACTAATTGATCAATGTGTTACTCTTCATAAAGCACCATATTGTAGTTATCCTTCTCTACCTAGAGAAGCATGACACTGAAAAAGTTCTCTCAGAACTAAATAATGGGCAAATGAGTGGACACTTCATAGGAGAGGCTACAACACAAAAGATCTTTAGGGCAGTATACTACTATCCAACACCATTCAGGGACTCACAATCTTCTGCCATAAAATGTTTGGATTGTCAGAAATGTGTTAGATAGGAGAAGAGATATATCATTCCTTTGAAATTGGTAGCGATGGAAGAACCATTCTAATAATGGGGAGTATATCTAATTGGTAAAATTTATCCAAATTTCTCTAAGCAACATAATTATATGCTAACAACCAAAAAATATTTACAAGTTGGACAAAAGCAATCCCATTGACTAGATTTAGTGACTATATCATCATATATTTCCTCGAACAACATATCATCACCAGTTATGGTTTTTGAACTTCTCTTGTCTTTGATAATGTTTCCTATTTCTCATATTTAAATTTCTATGAATATGCATTAGAAAAAAAAAAATATGTTGAGACACTAAACCAATTACTATCCCCAATGCAATGGATTGGATGAATATAGCAATAAAAACATAATTTTCTCCTAAAGCGAACCATAGTGCATTAATAGAGGAATTGGTACAATGCCATATCAAATTATAATGATACGTAATAATATCAAGAACTTAACTGTAATGACATTAATCATCATGAATATGATTGCAATGTAGATAACAAGAAGTTAACTATCATGCATGACTAACTGACGCACATGCATATGACCACACTAATTAACTGGTATCTATCATACATGTAACCACAAAAAAAATACAGTGACTGGAATGCATACAACCAAAATTCATATAAAAACTATTAATCATCATACCTACATGTCAAACATACAAACCTAAATGATTATTTTCTTTTACCTCGAGGTCCAGTGCTACAACTTCTGTTTGATACCAACCTGTAATGACCACTCTCAACATTTACCCGCTTTTATAAGATCCTAGGGTAAATGTGAGGTTGTGTGCTACTATTACATGACCCAACCTCCAAGTTCCAGTTAAGGAAGTGGGGTCTACAAAATTAACATTTACTAATATCATTGAGCTAGACAACAACCCCAGTTGATCAATCATTGAGCTAGAACCCTTTTTCTCTAACCTAGCACCCAAAATGCACACACAAGAAGGAAAGAGTGTGACTATGAGGCCCCAAACCCACACATAAGCCTAATTCCATGCAGTTATGACTTAAATCCTCCATTTTAGTTCCAACGGTGCCGAGATTTGAGCCGATTTTCCAAGCTAGCCTTCAGATCACTACCTAGAACTGCTTGTAACTTTCCAGAATCATGATTAACATGACAAAAATGAAAAAAAATCAATATTAAAGCCAAAAATTGACTTATAATTCCTATAATATTATATACATTTCCAAACATATGGTAAACATGCGAGTTACAAGTCATGAATGCATATCTAATCATAAATATGTGTACTTCATCTGAGAATCACCAAGAAGTTCTAATGCCCTCTCAAGTAGTTGCAAAAACACTTATTATCCCATTCATTCATAAACGATTCAAATACTTAAAAAATCATAGCAAGAGCCATAGCTATATCACATTATAGAACCATGGTTATAATGAACATATAACTAAAATAATAACCATGACAGAGCAACCATAAATCCACATAATAACAAGTACAATCGCTCATATATTAGCAATAGGAAAATAACTCTTATTAACATATGAAAAATCCAACCAAGTTAGGTACTTCCATGTACCACCTGGCCATATATTGGGTTGAACCAATAACCTCCATTCTATATTCCAAACATGAATGTGGGATCCCATGGGATTAAAAGCAAAGGTGTGCAAAAGCGATAATTGGGAAAACTCACAGAAATAGAAGTACAAACACAACCAAAATTGACATATTGTCAATGAAAATATGCATTGACATTCAACATAGATTAAACATTGCATAGACATCATCTTGATGGACTATGCTAGGCTAGTTCAAGCTTGCGTGAAGGAATTCGCTCATGAATTCATTACAAATTAAGCATTTGTGAGCAGGTGACTTTGAAACTTACAATATAGGAAGGGAGATCAAAGGCTTAACAAAATACCAACTAACCAAGAAGTGACTACGGAACGACCCATCGCATAGCTAGGAATGCCACCACCAATGCCACTCGTCAGTGGGACATCACACCTACCTTTATGGAGGAGCAGCTGAACTTCCCAAGTATCAAGTATCACATACTTTATTTCAACTTACTATGTAAGAGGAGTAACCCCTTTGATTATTCCAATCTGCTTTCTTTCCGACCCATTCAATTCACTTTAACCTCCACAGTTGGATCCAAAATTCAAGTATATGCAAAATTTTTTAGGGTGTTTTTCTCAGCGACAACAAAATATTAAATCACTGATGCTACCAATTTGAGTATCACAACATGAATAATTTTCGTAGCAGAATAATATATAGCAGTAAATATACTAGTGCACAAAATATACACAACTTTTTAAAAATTTATACGGCAACCCAAATTTTTTATATTAATAAAACTAATAATACAACAGTTTAGGGCCCTTGTACCAAGGTTAATGGACCTTATACATCCACTCATACAAGACAACTAAAACTAGGGCTTCGAGTCAATCCTTTGACAACCAATATACCTTGAGAAAAGTAATCTGACTGTTTAGCATTTGTATATCTCCTCACAACTACCTTGGTTGTATCATGTACACATATATCTGGTCCTTTAGCTCTAGACCTGAAATAACATAAATTTTCCTATATCAATGAACCAAATCCATTAGGTCAACGATCTTGGCTACACCTTCTCTCTCATTGACCGTTAGTACTTCAACACATCAATACATCAAGACTCACATCTAGTTGTTCACAAATCTATTTTTGAATGATTCTCAAGTACCCACTACTGCTCCTCAGATATTTTCGGACTTTATTCACACTATTTTCTTCCTGTGTTTCTCGATAAAGACACATTTAGGGCTGAAATAATTTCCACTATCACTGTCGAATTCTATTCTCCAATAATGAAATTAGGGCATGGAGGAATTCCTAACTTATACATTACATGTCCTTCTTCCCAAGGTAAGTCTAGGGCTACAAAATTCTCCTGGATGATCAAACATATGAGATATTATTCTACCACTTCTAGAAATCCCTTAGCCCTTCAAGAGACTTGTTCTTTAGCATTTTAATGAAGCCTCTACAATCATCCACAAGTTGTTATTTAGTTTGCTCCAACTCTGCCACTTCTAACATTCGTAAACTCCTTCTTTGGTCACTAGACTTATGTCCCAACTTGGTCCACTCTCATGCTTCTCTCCAACCGTCCACAAGTATCCAATACAAAAAAATCGAAACATAAACAACACATCAACAATACATAACTTTTTGTTGTACAATTTTTCACTTTTTAGGGCACCCGGCCACTATGATTATCCTTCCTCTTGGCTGCTAATAGTCTTCCAAAAATATCCTCTACTAGGACACTACATCCTCTAGCAAACACATCAGTAAGAATAGACAAAATACCTTGTTTCTTCTCCTCTTGTGCTTGGCATCTGGGCACTTTCACTGATTAATTGCATCCTTGGTTAAGGCATACAACAACCCTAATTACTTACTGCACACAGTCTAATAGACCTGATCTCCTCCTCTGAAATCTCTACACTGACCATTCTACTATTGTGGCCTATTATGAGAGCATTTCCTAGGCCTTTCAACCCTTTCCTAAAGGAGACACAACCTATGAAATATTTTTATATCCTGGTGGCCCTCTTTTCATAGAAATATTAAACCTTAAATGTGTACTCAATGAACCTTTCCCCACCTCCAAAACCTTCTCTTCTCCTTGCTAAATATATGCCCTTCCTCGCTGCGAAAAATTCCATACTAAGGTGTTTTTCTACCCACCTTTGGACTATAGATCAACTCTAATCTGGGGCATCAGACACTAGCCAGCAATGTAGGAGGTTTTTCCACATGTTGTGGCTAGGAGGGTTCAAAATTGTTGAATTGTAATAGCTAGGTGTCAATACCTCAGCTGATTGTTTTTATTTATATTAGTTAGGATTGGTAGAAGTCGAATAGTGTAGTTAGATCCAATTTTTGTCATAGACCATTTCTAGTTGAATTATTGTAATTAAGTGTTTGTTGATTTTCTAAAACGGTTCTCACGGAAGGAGCCCAGAAGGCCACATTGTAATATGTATAAATTGTATTCTTCGAATGTAGAGAAAGGCAAAGGGGAGAAGAAGATATTGTACAATAAAACACTGTGTGTTTTCGATTGCTTCCAATTAAATAATTTCAATGCGCATTTTCCATAGAGTCGTTTCGAATCCTTAATTGTGAAGAGATTGTTTAATTGTGAAGTGATGAACTATGTGCTTATATAATTGAACTCCTGTATGAATTCCACATATCTATGTCTGTTGTTTCTCTTAATTTATTCGAGCAAACCCTGTGAATTTAACCCCCGCCCGCAGGCGTGGTCTGTATAGAAAGCCGTCGTTGTTAACCAAGCTCTGCTGAATAAATCTCCATTCATAAAAAGGAGCCTGTGTAAAATTTTGGTCGACTAACATTACCTAAGATAGTAGAAATCCATCGGAAGAGAATTACGTTTATTGTTAATTGAAACCCTGTCGAGGATTGACCCAAGTTAACTAAATAAGAAGGAATAACGCAACCCCGACATGGCCTGGTTAATCACTGTACCAAAACCACAAGCGGATTTGCAAAGGCGGATTGCCCATATCACACCGCTTTTGTGGAGTAGGCGGTATTTTACGAGCGAGCGATTCCCACGGAAGTAATTGACACGTGGCGAGGTGAATGGCGGAAAACCACTGTCAAAGCGCGCCATCGCACGTTAAAGTCCGGCGTCGGAAGCCGAGCGATATTGACGAGAGTCGTTGATCTGGGAAGGGGTCATCGGACGGTGGTCGTTGGATAAAGGTGCGCGGAGGATAGCCAAGTACGATACGTGCATTTGATTGGTTATTGATATATATATAGGTGGGGCCGGAGGATAATGAAGTTGTTTAATTAAACGATTGGCGGATAACTAACATAAGTCTGGAGCGTGATTGTGTAAGGTTGGGTGGTATAATATAGAGCCGAAAAATATATAATAAAGAGGTCGTTGTTTATGTTATTTATCAAATTCCTTGAATTTGATAAATAAATCAAAGAAGTCAATTAAGACCACGTGGAGTAAAAGAACGAGGCATACAGAGGGTGAAAAGCTGACAGAGCCACGCTATAGTTGACCAGCTCTCCTTGGGGCGGACTTTCAGTTTTTTTGCATCATTTGTGGTATCAGAGCTGTTGTTTTTGAGTTGTTTTTGCAGAAAGCTGACATGGAAATCCGAGTTGGTAGAGGTGCTGGCAGAAGGAGACCTGTAGCCAACGCAGAGGTGTTGGGGATGTTGCAGAGAGTCGAGGCCAGAATGGATGCCATGGAGCGAAGACAGACTAGAGATCCTGAAGACATCAACGAACCTGAGATAGAAGAAGCAGAAGAAAATGTTGAAATTCCTCCTGACATGAGGCTACTCAGAACTGTTTTGGGATTTTCAGTTAAGCCCAGAATTGAAGTGTCAAGCTATGCAGGGGGACTGAATCCAGAGGAGCTGGTGGACTAGATAAATGAAATGAACAAGTGCTTCGATTATGAAGAAATAAGTGAGGATAAGAAGGTCAAGTTTGCAGTAACAAAGTTGAAAGGACATGCTGCACTTTGGTGGGGGTGGTGGGACGGGTGCGGGCGAGAAAGGAGGAGATTTGGAAAGCAACCTATCAAAAGCCGGACCAAAATGATGGCTAAATTGAAAGGTAAACTCTTGCCTAGTGATTATCGGCGGACATTGTATAGGAAAATGTAGAACACGAGGACGAGGAGGTTTCGACGGTAAAAGAATACACGGAAGGGAGTTCTACGAGTAAGCATAAAGGCGGGAAATTCCAGGCCCCTAAGAAAGGCGCCGGATATGTGAATGGTCTCAAGCTGGAGATCCAAGATGAGATTGGTCTCCTGTATCCTAAGACAGTGGAAGAGGCCTACCAGATGGCCTTGAAAGTAGAGGAGAAACTCCTGAGGAAACAGTCTGCCAAGAAGAGAGGTACTTTCCGTGGAAAGGGAAGTCGGGGTGGTATAGGAAAGCCTACTACACCCAGGGATGGAGCTAGCAGTAGCTCACCTCAGAATGCATCTACAGAGGATGATGCAAGGGGCAGAAGGGGTTCTTACAGAGGAAAAGGAAGAGGAGGCAGAGACAGAGGCAGAGGTAGAGAGTTGAGGTGTTATAGATGTCAGCAAGTGGGACATAAGCACTATGAGTGTCCAGAGAATGTGGGTGCTGGTCCAAGAAATGTTGTTGTTGCCCAGGCTAGAGAAGAGGCAGAAATTGAAGAAGAAATTCTACCAGAGAGGGGAGAGTCCTTGGTGGTAAATAAGGTCCTGTTGAAGCAAGCCAAAGAGGTCACTGAGCCTGCACAAAGGAAGACTTTGTTTAGGAGCATATGCAAAGTCCAAGGGAAGTGTTGCCAGCTAGTCATTGATAGTGGCAGCACAGACAATCTGGTTTCCACTGAGGTAATAGAAAAGTTGAAGTTGAAGACAAGGGAGCATCCAACTCCCTACAGGGTGTCCTGGTTGCATAAAGGGCACCAGCTGGTTGTGAAAGAACAGTGTGAGATAGAGCTGCAAATGGGAAAATATAAAGATAAGGTCCTGTGTGATGTAATGCCCATGGATGTGTGTCATATACTGCTGGGTAGACCTTGGCAGTTTGACAGAGCAGCAGTGCATGATGGCAAGAAGAACACTTACAAGTTCTTCAAGGATGGGGTACATCATACATTGATTCCCATGGAGGAAGGAGAGCCATCCAGCAGAGTGATTGATCCAAAGACCTTGTTGCTGAGCGGGAAGGAATATCTGCAGCAGATAGAAGAAGAAGAGGTAAGATTTTCTTTAGTTTGCAAACCTAAAGTAGTTCTTACTTCTACAAAGATTTTTGATTTACCAGTAGAGATACAAGAGATGTTAGACAATTACTGTGACATTGTTGTGGATGATTTACCTGATGAGCTGCCACCTATGAGAAAGATCAGCCATCAGATAGATTTTATCCTTGGTTCAAATCTGCCAAATAAGGCAGCCTACAGAATGACTCCCAAGGAAAATGAGGAAATCAGGAGACAAGTACAGGAGTTGGTGGACAAGGGGCTGATTAGAGAAAGTTTGAGTCCATGTGCAGTACCAGCAGTATTGAGCCCAAAGAAAGATGGAGGTTGGAGGATGTGTACTGATTCCAGAGCAATCAATAAGATCACAATCAGGTACAGATTCCCTTTGCCCAGAGTTGAGGACTTAATGGACTGTTTGAGTGGTGCTAAATATTTCTCAAAGATAGATTTGAAAAGTGGATACCATCAAATTAGAATAAGAGAGGGTGATGAGTGGAAAACTGCCTTTAAAACAAATGAAGGATTATATGAATGGATGGTAATGCCTTTTGGGTTGTCAAATGCACCTAGCACTTTCATGAGGCTTATGAATGAAGTATTGAAAGAATTCATTGGTAAATTTGTGATAGTGTATTTGGATGATATATTAGTTTTCAGCAGAACTAAGGAAGAACATTTAAGGCATCTTAATCATGTCTTGAAGAAGCTGCACCAAGAGAAACTGATGATCAACTTAAAGAAATGCTCATTCATGAAGGAAGAGTTGGTGTATTTGGGTTTTTTTGTTTCTGCAGAAGGATTGAAGATGGACCCAGAAAAGGTTAAGGCAATTGTGGAGTGGCCTTCACCCAGGAATGTTTTTGAGGTAAGAAGTTTCCATGGACTTGCTAGTTTTTACAAAAAGTTTATAAGAAACTTCAGTAAGATCAATGCACCCATAATTGAGACAATAAATAAGAGAAAACAACCATTTAAGTGGACTGCTGAAGCATAAAGAAAATTTAAAGTTTTGAAGCAAAAGATAACGGAGAAGCCTGTTTTGATTCTGCCTGATTTTACTAAACCATTTCAAGTAAAGTGTGATGCTAGTGGAGAGGCCATTGGAGCTGTGTTGAGTCAGGATGATAGGCCTGTAGCCTATTACAGTGAAAAGCTAAATGACACCAGAAGAAAGTATTCCTCTTATGAGAAGGAATTATATGCAATTGTTCAGGCACTGAAGAAGTGGAGACATTATTTGATGTCCAGGGAATTTGTATTATAGTCTGACAATCATGCTTTGCAGTATATTGTACAGTAGCCCAAGTTGAAACATAAGCATGCTAAATGGGTTTAGTATCTCCAAGGTTTTAATTTTGTTTTGAAACATATAAGTGGCCAAGCCAATAAAGTAGCTGATGCTTTGAGTAGGAGGCACATGCTTGTTCAAGAAACTAATTTTGAAGTTGTAGGATTTGATTTTCTCAAAGAATTGTACAAAAAAGATCTAGATTTTAAAGAAGAATTTGAGGCATGTAGTAACCCTATTTTAACAGATAGAAGCCAGTGGCTGGATTATTTCCTGCAGGAGGACTTGTTATTCATAAGAAGCCAACTGTGTGTACCAAGATGTTCCATGAGAGAAAATTTGATCAAAGAGAAGCATAGTGGTGGACTTGCTAGACACTTTGGTACTGATAAGACTTATGAGCAGCTGAGTCACTTCTATTACTGGCCCAAGATGAGAGCAGAAGTGGACAAGTTTGTGAAGAATTGAAAAATCTGTCAGTATGCTAAAGGAAGGAGCCAGAATGCAGGATTGTACACTCCCTTGCCTATTCCAGACAGGCCTTGGGACATGGTGAGTATGGATTTTGTTCTAGGATTGCCCAAGAATCAGAGAGGGAATGATGTAGTCTTTGTTGTAGTGGATAGATTCTCCAAAATGGCACATTTTATTCCATGATATAAAACTAGTGATGCCACCCATGTTGCTAACTTGTTCTTCAAAGAAGTTGTTAGATTGCATGGGTTGCCCAAGAGTATTGTTTCAGACAGAGATACCAGATTTGTGGGTCATTTTTGGAGGACACTGTGGAAGAAACTTGGTACCAAACTAAGTTTCAGCTCATCTTATCATCCTCAGACTGATGGACAAACTGAGGTAGTGAATAGGAGTCTGGGAAATTTGTTGAGAAGTCTTGCAGGAGAGCATCCCAAGCAGTGGGATCATATTTTTCCCCAGACAGAATATGCATATAATGACTCACAAAATAGGAGCACAGGGCAGATTCCATTCCATATTGTTTATGGAATGCACCCCAGAGGAATATCAGATTTAAGAAATATGGGAAGAGCAGAGCTAAGGAGTGCAGATGGTGAGGAATTTTCTTCAGAGATCCAGGCCATACATGAACAAGTGAAACATCAACTACAAGGCAGCAGCATCAAATATAAAAACAAAGTAGACGTGAGTAGAAAGGAAGTTCATTTTGAAGTAAGAGATTTGGTTTTGGCGCACTTGAGAAAGGAGAGATTCCCAAAGAAGCAGTATAACAAGTTGAAGTTCAAAAAGATTGGGCCATGCAAGATACTTATAAAGTTTTCTGAAAATGCTTATGAGATTGAATTGCCACTTGATGTTGGAATATCCCCCATTTTTAATGTTGCATATTTGTACAAGTATGAAGATGATGGAGCAGAAGAAGGACTAGCAGACAAGGAACAGATTGAGTGGAAAGAGCAATTGCCTCCAGCACAGCCATTGCAACCAGAGAAAATATTGGACAAAAGAGTGTTAAGAAGGACCAGAAAAAAAGAGTACTTTCAGTACTTGATCAAATGGAAGGATAAGCTAGAGGAAGATGCCACTTGGATGGATGAAGAGATGTTGCACAAGATAGGCAGATCAGTGGAAGCGCTCATGGACAGGATCCCATGAAGAAAATTTCCCTCGGGAGTCTGATGCAGGGGCATTAGCCACTAGCCAGCAATGTAGGAGGTTTTTCCACATGTTGTGGCTAGTAGGGGGTCGAAAATATTTGAATTGTAACAGCTAGATGTTAATACCTCAGCTGATTGTATTATTTAGATCAGTTAGAGTCGTAGAAATCGAATAGTTAGTATAGTTGTCATATTTCAGTTAGTTGAGTTATTCTAATTAGGCTGTTGATTTTCTAAAACGGTCCTCATAGAGGAACCGAACAAACGAATGTTCATGTATATAAATGTAATCCCTCAGATGTATATAAAGGAGAGGGGCAAGAGGAAGAGAGTTTTTTGCAATAAAAACCTGTGTGTTGTCGATTGCTTCCAATTAAATAATTTCAGTGCGCATTTGCCATATGGTCATTTCGAATCCTTAATTGTGAAGAGATTGTTTAATTGCGAAGTGATGAACTCTATGAATGTATAATTGAACTCCTGTATGAATTCCACATATCTCTGTCTGTTGGTTCCCTTAATTTATTTGGGAAAATCCTGTGAATTTAAACCCCGCCCGCAGGCGTGGTCTGTATAGAAAAGTCGTCGTTGTTAAACAAGCTCTACTGAATAAATCTCCATTCATAGAAGGAGCCTGTGTGAAATTGTGGTCGACTAACATTACCCAAGATAGTGAAAATTTGTCAGAAGAGAATTACGTTTGTTGCTAATTGAAACCCTGCCGAGGATTGAACCGAGTTAATTGAATAAGAAGGAATACCGCAACCCTGATGTGGCCCTGGTTAATCACTGTACCAAAACCACAAGCGGATTTGCAAAGGAAGATTACCCATATCGCACCGCTTTTGGTGTGCAAGTAGTATTTCCCGGTCATGGAGCGATTCCATAGAGCTATCGACACGTGGCAAGGTGGACCCCCGAAAAACCACCGTTCAGAGCGTGCCATCACGTGTTAACGTTCGTACCAGGAGACGGAGCGATATGCGTACGAGCCGTCGATTTGGGAGAGGGCCATCGGATGGTGATCGTTGGATAAAGACGTGTGAGAGATAACCGGTACAGTGTGTGCAGTTGATTGGGCCATCGAGCATAGAGGTGGGGCCCGGTGCAAGGGTTATTACATAGCGAATGGGTTTAATATAAGTTTCGAATATTTAACATTGGCTATAAGGTTGGCGAAATAATATAAAGTTCGGAGATAATATATATAAGCCAGGAATATAATATAACATTCGAAATTTGCGAATATGTTTATTTGTCAATTTCTTTGAAATTGATAAATAAAATAAAAGGAAGATATAGAGCCACGTGGGATAAACCAGAAGGGAAATGCTGACAGAGCCATGCTATAGTTGACCAGCTCTCCTTGGGGTGGACTTTCACCGTTGTTGCATCAATCTCACAACAAAAAAAGTCACATTATCAAAATGTATATACCTCAACCCGTCAAGTTGGCTAAAGAAGAAAATGCTCAACTACTTAATCTGGTTGTACCGTGGAAATTGTGGCATCGAGGTGCATAGAATCGACTGCCCACACTTTAGAATTGAACACCGTCACTCCAATCTGGAAAATGGCTAAGAAATAATGAGATCTTGTAGCAGTGGAATTTGTAGATGTGAATACTGTAGCAGTAAGATTGTATGCTTGTTGACTTTGATAGTAGAATAGCTTTAATTATAAAAATACACAAGATGTATTTATAATAATAATATTTTATTGATATGATATATGACATTTTAATGATTACAATGAGGTCCCGCTTTTATACCTATGAAGGCACCTTTTCACGAATGGGCATGTCTTTTGGACATGCCTTTTCATTAACCTAGTGACTATTTAACATAATCCTAATTGATTATTTAACAATTACATTTATTTCTATTTATTCTATTAATGACTATATTTATCACCTAAGTTATGAATTAGGTTCATAACATTGCCTCCTTCTTCGAAAAGCTTTGTCCTCAAAGCTTAACTTTTCGACAACTTTTTTTTCACTTCGGACTATCTTCGAGGCATGTGATTTAATGGTATTTTCCTTGTAGAATTCAATGGTATACATCCTCTTTGAACTCCATGTTCTTGTTACAATTTGGTTTTTTTTTTTTTTAATGTATATATATATATTTTTAATATATATACTAATCATTTTTTTCATTAATTTAATTAATTAAATAGTAATTTTAATTAATTCAATTAATATTTTTTTTTTTGCTTATAAATAACTTCCCATTATACCTTCACTTGAATTTATTTAAAACTTCAATAATATAGCATTTTTTTTTCACTTTTAACTTGAGAGATTTTCTCTTCTATAAATTTCCCTTCAAAAATTCAATTTATGATTGATTGTACTTTGTGCCACGTATAATATAATAGTGTATTTGGGAGGTTGACAGTCACGTCTCTTGCGGTTCTCAACAACATTAGCAAATTAATTTATTTCCATAAATTGTAAACAATGATCCGAGCGCCACGGTCTTTGATTTTATACAACAAGTCGAGCAATTCTTGTTCTGTCGAATACAGGGACCATTCAAGAATGATTTTTAAAAGATTATTCCAATGATATTTGTTGCTCTCGTTCAGCGTCGGTTGCAGAGTAAGCTTGCCAGATGTCGCTTTCGTGTCTCTGTAATTGAGAATGGGGACAACGGTGTCATTCTGGTCGGTGTACGATGCGAATGTGTAGGAGAGAAGCCCGACGCTGGCGGTTGAGGATGAAGGGAAAACGGTGAAGACCACGGCGTCTGTTCCTAACCGCATCCGCATCTGTGGTTGTGTGATCCCTATGTCGGTGCAGCTACCATTGTGCAACACTGGAATATAATCCAATTCAATTTTTTCACCATTTTCACCACCTCTTCTCTTTCCTTTATTGGGTTTTTGTGTATAATATTCTCCGCATTGATTTTTGAAGTCTGCCAGTTTGTCGGAAGGGAAATGTCCAACAGCTTTGAAATAATCCAAAAGTCATTTTTTTAGGTAGAAGAAAAAGGCGTGCCCTGGAACGGCGTTTAAGACAGTGGAGCGGAATTTGTCGTGCCATGAAATAACAGAGGACGGTCGGAGAATAAATACTGTGAGCACAGGGCTATTGGGATAGATAATTGCAGGGCTATTTTTTCTGCCCAGCAGCACTTCCACTGCTTCAGTATAACACTCATACTTCTTACGTAGAACTCGTCCAAGCCCCAAATCTGCAACCTTTAGCAGTCCCACATCTAAATTTAATAATACATTCTCAGGTTTCAAGTCTCTGTGTATCACTCCATGCCTGTGACAATACTCTGGTCCTGGCTTTGGTGTAGATAATATAGCCAAATGACCCTCCTTGAATGAAAACTTATATTCATGAGTCGGAATAACTGTGACGTCATACCAACCTCTTTCTCATCTATTAACACTCTTGACACGACCCATCGAATATGCATCTCTAGAAACTTCATCAAAAGGCTCCTCCCAAGTGCTGTATAATTGTACTCGACATTCCTCAAATCACAAAGGCTCAAACACTCGCACATATCCCTCTACAGATTCAAAACTACCAGGCACACACTAGAGCTCCATCTCACCTGGATAATGCCAAAAATTTTCACTTGTGACCTCTCAATGAAGGCGCTCAATAGATGTGTCCTGATATGATGCATCTCCAAGTCCCTGTTTTTTGGATCCTGACAGATGCTTCTTGTCAGCAGGCCGATCCAATGAATCCCTTGCTGGAACTGAAACCATTGGCAACTTCTGATTCATAAGGTGTTGCCCTTTTTCATGTTTTTGTTCTAGTCCTTTCTTCCATGAACTCTGCCTTAGTATAAGTCGTGGTAAGCCTTCAACTGTAGTTTCTGAGTTACAGTTCATTATTTTGGACCACTGCACAGCATTTCCCCTTAGAATTTTTTCAGTGTTAGAAATTTGTACAGCTGAAGAGTCTTCAGACATGTAATCAGTCCTATTTAGATCCTAAATTTCAAGCATGGTGGTTCCTTCACTACTTGATGAATCTGCCTGTCTTTGATATTTATTGTTCAGCAACCCCTGCTTATCTACTAACCCATCAGATAAAGCATATGAAGAGCGATGATTCTCCCTTGGCAAACTAACTGCCTTCTCATTATCTGAATGAGTAGGATGAATAAATTTTTTAGTAGGCAGCAAATCGCAATTTTTTTCTGAATCTCTGGCCAATGTGTTTTCTGTAGCCTTTTTTGGTGATATAGACAACTCATGACTGAAAGGCTTGCCATCTTCAGAATCATTAATGTATTCTTCAACCGTATTCTGACTAGCAGCATCATCTTTATTTGGATCCTCCTCAAGACCAGCTTCATCTTCATATTTTTGTGTTTTTTTACTGTTGCTGGAAATGATATTTCTTGTATAAAAGGCACATTTATGTCTTGTGAAATATTTGTCTCCACAGTTCCAAAAATTCTCTTCCTTTTTACTTTTATTACACATTGGTGGGGGAATATATTTGGTTGACTTTTCCATGGATGTTTTATTTGATTTCCCTTTATCATAACTAACTGCTTCCTCATTTTTATAGCATTTTCCATCTTTTTTATTATGGATTACTACAGAAAATTCTGCACATAACTTCTCTAAGTGCTCAAGCTTTTCTTGAAATTTTCTAATTATTTTGGGTTTTTCACATAATGGCACATTATATGGTAAACAATGTGCTCAGGCTTGTAAACTACGTTCATAGGTTTGTAGAACAATGTTGTGTGCCATTGCTTCAACTTGTCTTCAATATGGCTCCTTAATATGGCTTTGATACCACTCTAGCGGCGGAATTCGTAGATGTGAATACTGTAGCAGTAAGATTGTATGTTTGTTGACTTCGATAGCAAAATAGCTTTAATTATAAAAATACACAAGATGTATTTATAATAATAATATTTTATTGATATGATATATGACATCTTAATGATTACAATGAGGTCCCTCTTTTATACCTATGCAGGCACCTTTTCACGAATGGGCATGTCTTTTAGACATGCCTTTTCATTAACCTAGTGACTATTTAATATAATCCTAATTGATTATTTAACAATTACATTTATTTCTGTTTATTCTATTAATGACTATATTTATCACCTAAGTTATGAATTAGGTTCATAACAGATCTGCTCTTGAAGCATACATTGACGTTGATCTCCTATTGCTGAAAGGTGTAAAATCAACATAAAGTTTGTCGAAAATGGACTGTGGCAAGTTTTGGTCCTCCAATAATATTTTTTATTCCCTCAAGATTCCCTAAGACTCTATTCTGTAAGGAATCTGAAAATATATTTCTCAGATGGCCATTCTAACGTTACCATCGTGTTCCCTGTGAAAATCTAGTTAAAATGACTATAAAATTCATATCATTCTGACAAAATGAGAATTTACCTCCACATGGAACCTTTCAAGAATCAAACAATATTCTCTGTAAAAGATTATATTTCTCAAAAAACATGCCAACATGGTTCTGCCTTTGTAGATGAGCTTATGGTTGCCCACTCCTGCTTCACTGGTCCATACTCCTTGTTCCTACTTGGCCTTCTTCTCTGTTGGGGTCGAATGGTTTGAGGCAATCTTATATGAAATCAATGGCGGAGTTTCCCAAATGGGTTCATTTGGATGGTCGGTAATGTTGGAAATTTAGCATGGAGGTGGGTCGCGTTGAAACCTTGCCTACTCCAAAATGGTGCATTAACAGTCGATTTTAATTTATGAGGTTTGAATTTGTCTTGGAATTTAATTTTGAATGCGTTTTGAACCATATCATATGACTGTTCGATATGGTTTTTGATTGGTTTGCTGTAACATACTACATACATGGTATAAGGTTGGGCCGCCTGTGGAGAAGGCCAACCTATGTGGCTGGGAGGGTTGGATTCTTGTTGGCCGATATTACTATGGTGCCATGGACATTATTTAATACGGGGTCTGCTCCACGTGGCCCCAACCTGTTTTAATATATATATATACTGTATGTTGTTGTCAGATATATGATACGATGTTCACACCGTGGGCCACGGGTATTGGCAGGGGTCATAGCCTGTCGAACCATAATCTTTTTTAAATGCATATATGTTGTATAGTTCTGGCGGGGGTGGTGGGGTTGACAACCAACCATCTTTTTTAATATTTTTTTTATATTTTAAAACAAATTATTCATTTTTTATTTTAACTAAAAATATGGGTCATTGGGAAAATTAAAGAGCACACATTTCACCCATTTTCTGGTGCTGGGTTCCCTTCTGTTTGACGTTTAATTTGTGGGACACTTAATCCTAACCCACTACCCAAATTTGACAAAAAATTTGACTCACTCTATCTTCTCCATACGGACTCCGATTGGAGATATGTTCATATAATTGGAATCAGGTCGACGAGTACTTAAATCTCAACCTAGTTTAAAAGCAATCTGACCACTTTCAATTTTGACCCTTTCTGAGCCCTCTTGATCACCTGAGTGTGTCTAGAGCCACCTGGATCAAAATTTGTCAGAAGAGGAAGAAGAAGAAGAAATTTCATAGGCAAGGGGGAAGATAATTTCAAGGATAAAAGTTTGATCTTCATTACATACATTGCAATAGTGATGGACATGATGCATCCGCATGTAAGCCTCCTTGACACATAATTGATAAAGAAATAAATTAAGCCAAAGGTAAAACCCATGAATAAGTGGTGAAAATGTGAAGCTGGGTTACACTTTTTGCCCTTTTTTGAAAAGTTGTGAGAAATTTTGTTAGCTTTCTATTACTTATTTTTTGAAATTTTTTTATGCAGATTTGATATGTCAACTTAGCGTTTCTTTGAGTGTGTGTTTCTTAACAATCAAAGGATTCATAAGAAGTCATGTTATGACGCAATGTTGTATTCATTGAAAATTTTTGTTTTTGAAAAAACAAAATGTGTTACAACAATATAGACAGAGTCTATTTTGTTTTTGTCATATTTACAAAGCCAATGGATGCATATCATAATTACTAGAATTTTTTGAACTGGTCCAATACGAAAAACTGCGTATTTTGGATATGTTTTGCGTCGCAAGAAATTTCTTAACATATAAGTTATAAACTAAAAATCTAAAAGCTACCCATTAGAGACGACGGACCAATGTAATGCCCCATAATGTTTTCAATTTTTTTTACAATGTATTTTGGGAGATACAAAATTTTGATTTCACTGAATCACAATGACCCTCAGAAATTGTTTGCACCTATTTTATTAGAAAAATAATTAAAATTAATAATCGTTTATGAAATTCCATAAAAGTTATATTTCCTGAAAGTAGATTCAATTTTGAAAATGCTTGTCTTGGTTCCGACAGTTAATTAACAACCTTTCATGGAGTTTAATCAGTCCAAAGTTGCAGAACCGTTTTCAGAGCCTGGTTTTTGCGTAATTGGTGACGCGTTAGTTCGGCTGAACTTTTAGTCCATGTTCGGTCGAACTATTTTTTCCGCTTACGAGTCGTTAAATCTAACGTCTTAATAGTTCGGCCGAACTTTTTATCAAAAGTTCGGCCGAACTATTGTGTAACTCTCCGTCGGTCGGAAAGTTTTGTGGAGCCCCCTACTAAAAACACATTTTGCATCAATATAAATTGCCGCGAAATGATTCAAAATTTTCGCACATTTCGCACACTTCATCTCATTTTACAAAGATCTTGGTTTGAGTTCAAAATTTTTTCTTCAAGGTTTGGGTTTAAGAGCATTTCTTGGAAGCAAATTCTTGGTTGGGTTCAAAATCTTTTCTTCAAGGTTTGGGTTTAAGAGCATTTCTTGGAAGCAAATTGATTTTACAAAATCTTGGTCTGGGTTCAAAACTTTTCTTCAAAGTTTGAGTTTAAGAGCATTTCTTGGAAGCAAATTGATTTTACAATTTTGGGTTTACAGAATTTTTTTGAAGGACATTTCTTGGAGGCGGCGTGATTTTGGAAAAAATTGTAAAAAATTTCTTGGACGTACATTCAAAAGACATTTCTTGGAGGTATGTACATGTTTTTCGTTGAAGTAAATTTTTTGAACTTAGTTTCATTTTTATAAGACATTTTTCTCTTGAATTTTTTAAAGTCTCTTTTTTGGATTGGAGTATGTATTTTTTACGAAAAATTTACACTTAATTTTTTTAAATTAAATCTTTTGTGATATTTTTTGTAATTGAGTTATTGTCTAATTTTTTGAAGGAAATTTTTTGAACTTCATACCCTATTATCATGGGAAATCGAAGAACTTTTGCGAGAAAATATGATAAAAAAAGAGACCCTGAGGCACGTAGAGAAGAGACGAGACAATCTCGAAAAAGAAAGTTAGAAACCCTCTCAAATATTGAGGAGGAAAATCAACCTCAAGCAGAAATTGAAGTAGGTATGTAAATGTAAATATTATGATCTATTGATATATATTTAAAATTTTCCTAATGTAAAATGTGAAGCTTAATTTTTATTTGATGAACTAGTTTGAAAAATATTTTGTTTAATGTAAACAGACAGAGATATTCCTCAAAATATTTAAGAAGAAAATCAACCTCAAGCATAAATTGAAGCAGGTATGTAAATGTAAATATTATGATCTATTGATATATTTACAATTTTCTAATGTAAAATGTGAAGCTTAATTTTTATTTGATGAACTAATTTGAAAAATATTTTGTTTAATGTGAACAGACAGAGATACTCCTCAAAATATTGAAGAAGAAAATCAACCTCAAGCAGAAATTGAAGCGGGTATGTAATTGTAAATATTATGATCTATTGATATATTTAAAATTTTCCTAATATGTATTGACATATTTATTAATTTAGTGATTTATTGAATATGTACTATTTTTTCGAATATGTACAGATGAAATCACTATCGATAATGAGATGTTAGAAAATTTTGACACTCACACATATGGAGATAAAGAACCTGACCATGTTATACGATATCGTGTCGACTGCATTTTTAAAGATTATTTCTTAAATGAGCAAGTGACAGTTCAGGCTCAAATGTTGAAAGGTCTCCTATCATCAAGGAAATTAAAAGAAGTGACGACACTATTGGGTATTCGAAAATCAACCAAAGATAAAAAAATGAAGGAAGAGGTGATAAAAAATATGAATAGTGCTATAAAGTCAATTAAGAGATCTAGAGATAAAGATGTTTCAAATATACGTAGAGGAATACAGATGGCAATGGTTTCACCAAGTACTCGAGAGAATCGTTTGATAACATCTATAGCACGAGCACTGGGAACCTTGCGAAAAACTCTGCACAAACATCGAAAATTTCGACTGCAAATAGATGTAAATGATTAACTCGCTTGTTGGAGAGCTATTTGTAGGCAACCATACAAAGATAGACTTGGAGAAGATGTTAAAAAAATAATATATGAATATTGGAAGAACAATTTGCGTGTTTCACCGACTGCAAGACATGTGATGCGAAGAAGAATAGCACGAAATCAATACGAAGAACATGAAAAAAATCTCTTGGAAACCACTCAAATAGAGTTATTCAACAAGTTCAAAGAAGAAAATCGTCAAATTCATGTTTCACTTAGTGTTTTTGTTCAACAAAAACCATGGTATGTAAAACCTATCACCGTACGTGACACTTGTTGTTGCCGTTATCATGTGGAATTTGAGTTATATTATGACACATTCCTTGATTTCGGTAGAACATTATGGAAGGATTCACCTCCTCCTTCCACTATCCGTGATTTCATATCTCAAATTCTGTGTGAAAGAGAAAGCGATGAACTATTTTACAAAAAGAAATGTGTTGGTGGTAAAAAATGCGATGATTGTGGAAATTTGACTAAATTTCAAAACAAATATCGTATTGATATAAATGATCAATCATTGTCCAACATGAAAGTGAAATGGAAGAGATATGAATATATCGGTACATCGATTCAAGGTGGAGATAGTGTTAAAAGAATCGAATTACGAGAAGACGAAATTTTTCTGATAGACTTTTTGAGAAAGTTTGAGGCAGAAATTTACAAATACACCAAGCATTCCCATAGAGCTCGATGGAAAGACTTGCAATTCAAAAAATCTCGTGAATTTTTTCCACCAGGGACCATTTTGTTAGTGATTGATTTTGCAGAAAACTACACATTTGTTCCACAAAAAGAAATTCAAAGTGAATACTATCATTCTGACCAAGTCTCCATGCTCGTCCATATTCTATATAGAAATGCTGAACAAAATTTCGATCATATAGAAAGCACGAGTGAAAATTTACATATCATTAAAGAATATCACTTTTATATCGGTGACGATCGTACACATGATACATGTTTTGTACAACATTGTTTTGGAAAAAATTATGATTCATTGAAAAATCGTGGAATAACATTCAATGAACATTGGATATGGTCAGACGGATGCGCAGGTCAATTCAAATCTGCATGATCATTCTTTTGGTTGTGTTGTCTTCATAAGAAAACCTGCATTAAACATTGTTGGAATTTCTTTGAGACTGGCCATGGAAAAGGAGAACATGACGGTGCAGGAGCATGCATAAAACAAGTACTTTGAAGATATCAAATGAACCACTCTGCACGCCGACTTGTGAACACTGAAGAAGTTGTTCAATGGTGCAACACTGCTCTAAGCCATGAGATTAACCCATCAAGAGAAGTGTGAAGGTACATTCAATTTAATTTATATTGGAAATCTAATTTTAAACACATTGTACATTTATCATGCAATGATTATTTTTAATTGTATTTTGATATCATATTTACAAATTCTTTTTATAATTTTCCATATAAAGGTTTTTCTGGCATTGGAATCGAAGACGTAGATAGATCAATTAGAAATGAGGTTGAAACAATAAAAGGGACTCGAAAATTGCATTCAATTCAAACAAAGTTGTCCAGAAATGTGTTTGCATTGGATAAAATAAAATATTCTTGTTTTTGTGATGTTTGCATAGACAACACAAAATCCAATGACGTTTGTGAAAACAAAATGTATGTGAACGATTGGAGACATACAGAGCTAAATACAAAGGGAAAAATGTCTGTTGTAATGTTTGAAGAAATGCAATCAGAGGAAACTACAATATCATTCGATGGTGATCGAGTTTCTGATCTTGTTAGAGAAGGTAACATTTGAATTACTTTCTAATGATTTAAAGATCTAGAAATAAATTTAAATATGCATAATTAAATGTTAAATTTATTTTATTGTGCGGGAGATGTTTTTGCTGTAATTGCACCTATTGACAACGATGAAAATGTGAAGTATTATTTGATGCGTTGCATTGAACGAAAAATGAAATTATTACAAGACTATAATGATCACGGATTTCAGTATGACAGAGGGTCTATTATACTGAAAGGTTATTTTTTCAAACAAACTCGTCAAAGTGGAGACTTTGTTTACTTTGAAGACTATGACCCTAATTCCATAAGTTTTCAATATAGTCACTTGGTGTGTGCATCACGCATAAAGTTGATAGAAGTTCAATCAAAGAAAAAATCAAAAATTAAGAAATGGAAAATGTCAAAATCCGATCATGAACGGATTATTGAGGATGGAATTCCATTAGAATCTTTTTGAGTGAAGTGACCAACAATTTATTATCTTTGGATTAAATATGTTTTAGAACTTCCAGTACTCAACTAAAAATTGAGCTGCTTATGTTATTTGTGGTTTGCACATGTTACAAATTGTTTGGGTACAAGCACGTGCTCTAGTATCAACTGAAAGTAGTTTTTCTATACATGTGCATTGATGAAAAATGTTATATATATATATATATATATATTCTAGAATGAAATTAATTGTTCTTGTATATGTTTTCTGACCGTATGGTACAAATTATTTCACTTTATTTTGTAAGGTCAGATTTGGTCCCCATATGGCCTAGCCTCCAAGGGACGAGATAAGAAGTGGTTGTCCCCACTTGCCCGAATCTCAGCTTTTAAGTACAATTTTACTGTTTATGGCATGCATCTTACATGATGTCCTAGCCAAGGATAGATTCTCTTTGTTTCAAGTTTCCGGTAAAAGTTGTCACTGAATGACCTACTAGGATATTATAAATACTAGCTTTGTAAGATCATTTGGCATTCGGAAAAATTCGAAAGTCTTAGACTGTCAATCAATTTAAAGTATCATTCACCCTAAGGAGTGTAAAATATTCAATGTAGGTTGGTGACGATGCTAGCTCCTAGCTTGAAGCAGCTCCAATGACCAATTCTTTAATGAATTCCAATGCACTAGACCAAAGTTGGTGACCTACTTGGTTTTTCACCCAAGAAATTCCAAGGTACTCTTCTTACCTTTGGCCCCCAAAGCTACAATGGAGTTATAGGAAGGTGAAGAAAATTTTTTTCACTGATAGGAATTTGGTCACATCCCTAATCTCCCCTTATCAAAAAGTTCCTATCTACTACATTATCCAGCGTGTACTCAAGATCACTATTTTGTAATTAGAATATCACAATATCATAAGTTCTCACAAAAATACATGGAATGCCATTACGACACTCATCTAACAATGGGGAGCTCAAAACCTAGAAAGCTCCTCGTCCCCTTAATAATAATGTGTTTAATTTAGTATTTTAGGTGAGGATTAGGTGTGAATCTTGTTTTCACATACAAAAATAATTAATTGTTTAATTCCATAAATTTGATTATTCACCAAAATACATGTCATATCCACTATTTGTCTCTCCTACAAATTCCCATTATTTTATTAAAATATGATTTTATCTCACCCAACTATCACATGTTCCTAAATTTACTCATAATTGTTCCCTATGCCCTAAATCTACTCCTAATTGTTCCCTATGCTGCTTTTCCCTTACTTATTTTTAGAAACTTATTTTCCTAGATCCATCATAACTATGGATCTATCAAGCGCCGAGAGAGATCAAATATCTAGAGGTGCAAACCTCTTTTTTGAGTGCAAAACTTGAGGAAAGGTTTGCACCTCAAGAGATTTGATCCCTCTCGACGTTTGATAGATCCGTAGTTAAGATGGATCTAGGTTGGTTTCAGTTGTGTGCAACCAAGAATATCGATAAACCATTTTAAATATGCTAAATATGTTTGAGATTTATCAAGTCATTTTAATTTTAAATTTTCTTAGTTACCTCAATTTGTTGAGATGATAAATATTGTAGAATAACTTTAATAATGGAAAATGATCAAATAAAATTTTTGAATGCGAAGTGACAATGTAATAATATTGAATGATAGAATGTGAATAATTAGAATGTAATCACTTACAAATAGCATTTTTTGTGATCAATCTTAAACTATTTTCTTCTTCTATTATTATTGTCACCCTTATTAGTTTTGTCATCTTTCCGTATCGATTATATTAAAAAGAAAGTAAAAATCATAAATCATAAACCATTTAAATATTTAGCTCGAACTCTTGTAGTAAACACCATACCTTATCTCTCTTGCTCTCCAATATTATTAGGTTTAATTATTATAACACAAAAATCGTTCTACATTGTCAATAATTTTTTGCGCTTACACTGAAATCAATGAACACTATTAATCCAATGACTTTTACAAGTAATGTACCATCATACATGCAATTATATCAAATCAGAAATCAGCATATACAATGAAATCAATGGGGAAAATCTTGTTACAAGTAACATAATTTCAATTTACCACATGTGCAAATGTAGGTTGAAACCATCACAAACTTTAAGTTTTAAAACCCTTTTGATTATATATTTTGCAACATTAAAACATTAAACATTTAAAGTTCATTAAATATCACATGCAAAATGTAGATTGAAACCATCCAAAACTTGAGTTTTAAAAACTTCCCATGCCATGCCAATTATAATTCAACTATCCAACAAAAACATTTAACATTAAATATCACATGCCAAATGTAGTTCAGATGACAACATTACTTCACATTCACATTCCAAAATGTAGATTGAAACCATCCAAAAATTAAATAAAACAAATTATATAATAACAATGTAATAAAATATGTCCAAAAATTGTAAATCTCACTTGAGTATCAAACTGTATCAAGTTAACAAATTTTAAAACCATCTAAATTTACTGTAAATCATGTCCATCAAATGGAGGATCTAGCGTCTAAGTCTCAGTCTGCGCCCTATCCTGTGAATAGGAAACCTACATACACAATGCACATGTACTTGAACATTAAAATTTGAAGTTTTAAAAATGAATGAGAATATATATATCTAGAACTTCAAGTAAAAAACAAAATATAACAAAAAAATCATGCAATACCTCGTAAGGTTCCCTCTCCATTTGATGAACAGGTTCTCCCATAGAAACATCTGCAGTGGTAAACTGTACAATATACATGTACAGTTAAATGTAAATATATATATATATATATATATATAAATAATTTATATAAATTAAAAACTTTCAAATGAAAATGCACATGTACATGTATATAAACTTATTTTCAATAATATTAAAAAAAGGAACTAAAGACAACTTGTTCAAATGCTGTGGATGTTCCTATCTCCATCGCTAGAGTCCTCGGATTAAAGAAATCTTCTATAGGAACCTAAATTCAAAAAATTTTAAATAACTCAAAATATAGATCTCTCTCTCTCTCTCTCTCTCTCTCTCTCTATATATATATATATATATATCTCAATTTTTAATGGAACTTTTTGACGTAGAATATATATATATAACTTTTAAACATAAATTTTAAACTTGTGAAAAATTTTCCATACTCGTGGCTCATCTCCCAATGAAGTAGAAGGTACATCTCCTAAGGAAGAAGAAGGTACCACCATCCCAAAAACATCAGACGAAATAGGTACCTGTTTAAACATTTTATCAAATTATATATATATACATACATGTACATGTGTGGCAACAATTATTTATTTTAGAGTCACTTAAAAAACACTAACATACATGTGCCAACATATCATGATGGTCAGACCCATCTGCATCGTTTGAACCGGAGGTCCCGAACGTAATATTAACATTTTCATCACGCATCATGCCCGAGAACTGCAAATGGTGTTTTAACATATAATCATACATTAAATTAGATTAATGTACACATACAAATAAATGTATACACGTACATAAACATGTATTTATTACAAATTGTACACATGTATATATGTAAAAATAATTTCAAACCCTAACGTCACTAACACATACTGTTCCGGTGCCCTCTTCCTCATGAAAAATTAGGTCTTGCAAACCATTGCGACAATTTATTGCATATGTTCGAAGATCTTCAACATTCATGTTGTAAATCTCCTCATCTGTACGATAAACAAAATTGGCACGTGCATTTTCACGTGCTCTTTGTCGATTTAAACAAATATCGACTCCATTCAATCTGCTCTGAACATTTTCGATCATAACATCTCTTGCTTCTCGACTTATTTGAGAAGTCGCATCCAACTCTGATCGCAGAGTTTCGACTCGAAACGGTCAACTCACCAATGGCGGCTCAGGGCGAGGCAACTCCACATCTCGCTTAGCGCCCTTACGTTGATATAATCGACCTCTCCCCAGGCCAAAAAATTCTGAAGGAAGGTCATTATAGTCTGGTTTCATACCCAAACAAAATTCTGCATAAAACATTTGTGCAAAATAAACAGGAACCTCATCGTTCCATGGAAGCATTCCAAAGGCTGCAAGATGTCGATCATACAAAAAACCAGCTTTGTCTGGGTGCTTGAAATACTGCACCTTCAACATTTTTCTTTTTGGCCCTTCCTTATAATTAAACATTGATTTAGCATCTGCTCTTGAAACTCTTTGTTTTATGTCCTGCCATTTATCGGGACCTATCACTGTTTCTTTTCTCTTTCTCATCGTTTATACAATTGAATCAGTCGTTGGCCCCAAATTTTTGTACACATTTACCATTTCACCCAATGAATGTGTAACTATTTCAAGGCTTTGTCTACTCTCAGCAGGTAGAGACAAAGCCACGAGATCTCTTTGCAATTTTGCATGAAGGCTTTCACACCTTTTTAAGGTGCATTCCACAATGTTGGTTTCCCATGGTATATCAGTAATCTCAGCCGGATAAGTTGTGGTGGGTTGACAGCCTTCTTCTTGAATGTAGCGCGCTGCCCTGCGTCTATTTTGACCACTGGCTCGAACATTTTCGGCCTCTGCATCAATATATATAAAATTTCGTATATTAGAAAAAACACGTGTAAAAAAAATTGTACAAATTTAATGAAAAAATATTGAAATTAATGGCAACCTTGATGTTGTTGGTTAACATCTTCTCCAACATGACCCTGCTGAGAACCAGCCCCAGAATGATGTTGCTGAGAACCAACCCCAGAATGACGCTGCTGAGAACCAACAGCGGTTGATTGGCCTTCAGGGGAATAAATATCACCCCCTTCCCGCAACCTGCTACCACTCATACCTCGACCGGTTGAACCTTGGCCACGCTCCATGGATGGAGTTGAAACCCTTCTCCTCTTACCTCCTAAAAATTAAAATATGAAACTTATTAACAACTAAATTAAATCACAAAGTTAATAAAAAAATCAATTCTATATGTACACACATGTATGGATATTTAAGATTATATTTAAATACCGTGAACATCCCCCGATCCCTGAACCTCCATATGGGATTCGGCTGATCTTCGTTGTTCATCCTCCATGATATATATCTATTGGTCGACATTTACACAAAATAGATTTCAAAAGATCAATTTGTAATTTAGTGTACACAAATTATGTAGAACACAACTTTCAAAGCAATAATTGATCATGTGTGAAACTAAATTTAATCGAAAAAGATATTATAAAAAAGATAAGTTCACCAAATTGCGCTTTACATGGTGGGAGCACACTTGGTATAAAATTTACTACTTATACACTTTAGTTTGTGGAAGAAATGACACATGTACATAGTTTACCTTAAAGTTGTTGTGTTTTACGGATATTAAAATGAATAACTTCTATTTAGATCCATTCCAGAGATTGACTGTAGGGGCATTTACTAGATATGTCACCTTTCATAAAAGATGAGATCTAGAGGCTACCTGACCCTTTATAGACTCTGCCTATAGAACTTGTAGAAGTAAACACTAGAGGCATTAACAATATCAAAGAACGTTTTCATGCTCGGACATGGGAATGTGTCTCTTTCCCTACGCAAAAAAATAGTTCAAGGTAGTTAATCTTCATAGACATGTCATCAAGCAAGTCAATGTGATCATCCCCAACTTAATTTTTATGAAATTAGGCTTGGAATCTCATTTTAGAGCTCAAATAAACCTCTAGTTTATTTTGGTTTAGACAAGGTCTAGAATTTGAAAAGTGAATTCCCTCTTTCTTCCTCTTACATGTCCAATGATTAGAATTTGGATTGAGGGAAAAGATTTTCCTAGAAATAAAAATTTTGCATTTTATAAATGTGTAAACATGAGTTTTTAAATAAATGAGGCAAAAATTCAAAGGCCCATTGGACAAGGAAAATGATGTTTAAAATAAGATACAATTGGTTTGCTAACAGATGGTTAGATTTCTTATCTAATTAAGGCCTTGCATGTATTTTGATGTTTCATGAATTTCTTTACAAATTCAAAGTATGGTGCATGAATTTGATGCACCATTGATGACTCCATTAATGACCTTGCTGAGGAATTTGATGCACACAATATTGACTTTGAAGATGGTTTAGAAGATGTTGAAGAAGTTGTAGATTTTGGTGTTGTCACTGAATGTTTCTTTGTTGTTGGACTTGATTGAGACATGTAAATTAACTTTATGAGCAGATTGAAGACCTTGAAGAGGTTTTAGATTTTGTTGTTCTATGGAAAAAAAATCAATATGTAGTTCAATATTCACTTGGTTTTTATAATTGGATAGAAGAATGACTTAAAATGACCTTGTATGTCTTCTCATTTTAGAGCTCAAATTTTTAGGAAGGATTTAAGTATCCACCTTTCAAGAATCACTAGAAGAGGTTGATAAAGAATATAGGAAGACAAAAAACTAACCAGTGGTGTAATAAATGGATTTCTTGGGAGGTAGATTGGCATATGGACTTTTGGTAGCTAGAACTTTTCAAAATAAGTGAATGTATTTGAAAACCAAACCTCTAGTTTATTTTGGTTTAGACAAGGTCTAGAATTTGAAAAGTGAATTCCCTCTTTCTTCCTCTTACATGTCCAATGATTAGAATTTGGATTGAGGGAAAATATTTTCCTAGAAATAAATTTTTTTCATTTTATAAATGTGTAAACGAGTTTTTAAAATCTAATTAACTCATAACTTTCTCACAAAATACACTTAAAGCTTGACACATAAACCCCTTCCCCAACAAAACTAGTTTGTCCATATTCAAATCAAGTTGGTATCAAAGTACAATTTAGCTCATTTTAGTCAAGGTTAGTTAGAAGAATTAGCTATTGGTTTCGGTCTTCAATTTCCTCTGAAAATGAATGTGTACGTGCTTTTGAGAGATGCTAGAGGAATAAGGTCCAAATTTTTGATGAAAATGTGCTATGAAAGTAAAGGGTTTTAAATGAAATAATGTATAAGGCATAGTTCAGTACAAGGCATAGTTGAGCCAAATGTTCTTCAGGAAGGGCCTAATTATTTGGGTCTTGGTTATGGAAAACATGGAAAATGCTCCAAAGCCAAGGAGGCACATGAAGCTGTTCCAAGAAGGAATTTTATTTCATGTTCATTACCTCAAGCTTGTGAAGTTTGTGTTCATGATGAATGGAAAATTTTGACACCCACTTTGCAAGAAGATGTTAATAATCATGCAGCTAAAGGGTTTTAAAGGCAAGCATGTACAAGGCATAGTTGAGTACAAGGCATAGTTGAGCCAAATGTTCTTCAGGAAGGGCCTAATTATTTGGGTCTTGGTTGTGGAAAACATGGAAAATGCTCCAAAGCCAAGGAGGCACATGAAGGCACAGGAAGCAAGTCAATGTGATCATCCCCAACTTACTTTTTATGAAATTAGGCTTGGAATCCTCTACAACCTGGTGGATGGATTTGAATGGGAACTAGGTTGAAAGGCCTTTACAAAATACGAGAGAATGACATTTTAGCCCCATTACTCATGCATGGCAAGCTAGCTACATGTGGAATTTTAACAAGACTCTAAAAGTTCTAAAATCACAAACCTCGTTAATGGTTGACAGAGTCAAATCTTACACCTAATTGGCTATCACACTATGTTAAATACTTGGCCACTAGGAGGAATAAGAGTTCCATTTTGTGTTATTGTATTTTGTTCCATAGTTGAAAATACAACTAGGAGTGTGAAGTTAGAGAGAAAAATTTATGAAGCTAAGTTTTTATAGCAACCTTACACGCTAAAATTCAGTAGCTAACTCTAGAGCATGTTTACATTTTAGTGTTGTTTTTCTCCCATAAGGATTTCCTAGGGAAAAAGGAGTCTAGAGCATCATTAATTTTTAGGGTTGCTTGTCTCTCTTAAGGATTCGTAGGAAAATAATTGTATTGATTGTCTAGAGATATATGTATGTGTTTGTTTCATTATGTTCTCTATTTCTTACGTTGTGTTTCATTATGTTTTATATTTCTTACATTTCTTCCCTCCTATTTTTCTTTCCAATCAAGGTTTATCAAATAACATGAGAAGCAACCTGAGACTTGGAACAATCATTTTCATTATCTATATGGAAGGCAAGAAGGATTATATACCCAGGGATTTGCAATACTATATTTGAGTTGGCTAGCTCCATTTCAAGATATTATGGTTATCCAAGAGGGGATATAAAAAATGAAAAGAAGGATGTTGTTGTAGGTTATCCAAGTCGAACATAGAACCATTGGAGAAACCTAAGGAAAACCTATGTTTCCAGGTCGAACCTTTGTAGAGGCTCCAGTACCTGAGAGTAAAATCCAGTTTGGGGCTGTTAAATTCTAACTGTACTGGTAATTGTGCTAGGGGGGAGAAATAGGATGTAATTTCCTCTTCTCACGGTTGGGAATCTTGTTTTTCATGTGGATTCAACCAAACATATTGTACATATTAAATTAGGACATAATTATTACACATTTTTAATTTACATTCAAATGCTTCTTTGATTTATCTCCTATAGCTTAATGTATTATGCTAGATATATAATTTAAGTTGAAGGCCCATGAGATAAATATGACTTCTATGTGACATTTGTATTGAATCATCTATTTGTTGTGTTAGATGAACATAATTGGTACGCATATCTAATTTACATTACTTTAATATGTCATGCTTCTTTAATTTATCTTTTATAGATGACCGGAGCATCCCTTTTTAATCTATCCCTTTTGACTTCGGATATGTGGGCAATATTCATCTGCATATTTTTCTATCATAAAGCAATGAGTAAAATTGTATTCCATTTGTGTCAATGTTAAGGTTAAGCACATGGATTAAAGTTTGATATATTAGATGAGGAGGCTATGTATTACATATGGTCTTGAATGAGCTTTTGGACTCTTTAGATATATATCTAAAAAGTCCAAATGCTCATTCAAGACCATATGTAATCCTCATCTAACTTAGCCAGGGATTTGCAATACTATATTTGAGTTGGCTAGCTCCATTTCAAGATATTATGGTTATCCAAGAGGGGATATAAAAAATGAAAAGAAAGATGTTTTTGTAGGTTATCCAAGTTGGACATAGAACCAGTGGAGAAACCTAAGGAAAAACTATGTTTCCAGGTCGAACCTTTGTAGAGGTTCCAGTACCTGAGACTAAAATCCAGTTTGGGGCTGTTAAATTCTAACTGTACTGGTAATTGTGCTAGGGGGCAAAAATAGGATGTAATTACCTCTTCTCACGGTTGGGAGTCTTATTTTTCATGTGGATTCAACCAAACATATTGTACATATTAAATGAGGACATGATTATTACACATGTTTAATTTACGTTCAAATTCTTCTTTGATTTATCTCCTATAGCTTAATGTATTGTGCTAGATATATAATTTAAGTTGAAGGCCCATGAGATAAATATGACTTCTATGTGAAATTTGTATTGAATCATCTATTTGTTGTGTTATATGAACATAATTGGTACTGTTACACCATTTTTTGGTCATCTAACCTATTATCATTAGATGGACCCAAGTACACCATGTAAGACCAATTTTACCCTAAGTAAAATTGCTTTCACTATGTTAAAACAGGAAACCCCAAAAGGAAATATTAAACAAACCTATTTTGTTTAATTTTCCTCATGGAATAATTAATTAAACCATAATTTAATTATTATTCCGAGTCATGTTTAACCCAAAAACAAAGAAATTAATTAGATAAACCTTTATTTATCTTATTATTTTCTAGGAATAATTATTTAAATCTTATTTAGATAATATTCCTTGTTAAATATGACCAAATCACCCCCAAATAATTAAATAAATCATTATTTATTTAATTATCTTTCAACCACTTCCTTAAATAATTAAATAAATCATTATTTATTTGATTATCTTCTAACCGCTTCCTTAAAAAGATAAATAAATCATTTATTTATTTATTTTTGACAAATCAAGGGATTTGACCCAAGTCAAATACCTTTTCCCTCTAACAAATATAATAAAATATTCCATAAAAGGTGGATCTAGATTTGGTTAACATTATTTTAATCATGCACCAAGATCTAGAATGACCCAATATTTTGTTATAAATAGGAGGATTTTTCCTACCATTCTTCACCTTTTGTTGCCTATTAGATCACTCTGGATCTATACACTTGGTCACCTTTTTCTACCATTTGCTGTGTGAGCTCCCTTTGAGTTCTATTCTTTGTGTGGGTTTTCTACACCAACAAGAGAGAGAGATTTTAGATCTGAAGTGTTGAGGACTTCCAAGAACCCATCCCACTGAGGAGAATTGGATACGCCTTCTTGTTTTCCTCCCAAGTGCCCGATTAATACAAAAATTCTTTCAAAAATTGTTCTTGTCTTGTCTATTGGTATATGGAGCAAACCCTTATTTTTTCTGCTTAATGTCTTTCCATGCATAGATCTGGTTTTTGCAGCTCTTTTATGTTCAACTAACCGTAGATCTAAAGATATTGGCAGCCATTTTTGTTGTTAGGGCTATTAGTTATGTGTAGCTAAAGTGGTCCTTTTTCGTACACTTCGACAAAGGATTCATACTAACAGGTACGCATATCTAATTTAAATTACTTTAATATGTCATGCTTCTTTAATTTATCTTTTATAGATGACCGGAGCATCCCTTTTTAACCTATCCCTTTTGACTTCAGATATGTGGGCAATATTCATCTGCATATTTTTCTATCATAAAGCAGTGAGTAAAATTGTATTCCATTTGTGTCAATGTTAAGGTTAAGCACATGGATTAAAGTTTTATATATTAGATGAGGAGGCTATGTATTACATATGGTCTTGAATGAGCTTTGGACTCTTTAGATATATATCTAAAGATTCCAAATGCTCATTCAAGACCATATGTAATCCTCATCTAACTTAGCCAGGGATTTGCAATACTATATTTGAGTTGGCTAGCTCCATTTCAAGATATTATGGTTATCCAAGAGGGGATATAAAAAATGAAAAGAAGGATGTTGTTGTAGGTTATCCAAGTTAGACATAGAACCAGTGGAGAAACCTAAGGAAAAACTATGTTTCCAGGTCGAACCTTTGTAGAGGTTCCAGTACCTGAGAGTAAAATCCAGTTTGGGCTTGTTAAATTCTAACTGTACTGGTAATTATGCTAGGGGGCAGAAATAGGATGTAATTTCCTCTTCTCACGGTTGGGAGTCTTGTTTTTCATGTGGATTCAACCAAACATATTGTACATATTAAATGAGGACATGATTATTACACATGTTTAATTTACATTCAAATGCTTCTTTGATTTATCTCCTATAGCTTAATGTATTATGCAGATATATAATTTAAGTTTAAGGCCCATGAGATAAATATGACTTCTATGTGACATTTGTATTGAATCATCTATTTGTTGTGTTATATGAACATAATTGGTACGCATATCTAAAGATTCCAAATTGACAAATAAAATTCTTGATGAAAATGTGCTATGAAAGTAAAGGTTTAAAGGAAAACATGTACAAGGCATAGTTGAGTACAAGGCATAGTTGAGCCAAATTATTATCTATTTATTGAACTAGAAAGGACATATAATTATTACACATGTTTAATTTAAATTCAAATGCTTCTTTGATTTATCTCCTATAGCTTAATGTAATGATAGATATATAATTTAAGTTGAAGGCCCATGAGATAAATATGACTTCTATGTGACATTTGTATTGAATCATCTATTTGTTGTGTTATATGAACATAATTGGTACGCATATCTAAAGAGTCCAAATGCTCATTCAATACCATATGTAATCCTCATCTAACTTAGCCAGGGATTTGCAATACTATGTTTGAGTTGGCTAGCTCCATTTCAAGATATTATGGTTATCCAAGAGGGGATATAAAAAATGAAAAGAAGGATGTTGTTGTAGGTTATCCAACTTGGACATAGAACCAGTGGAGAAACCTAAGGAAAAACTATGTTTCTAGGTCGAACCTTTGTAGAGGTTCCAGTACCTGAGAGTAAAATCCAGTTTGGGGCTGTTAAATTCTAACTGGACTGGTAATTGTGCTAGGGGGGAGAAATAGGATGTAATTTCCTCTTCTCACGGTTGGGAGTCTTGTTTTTCATGTGGATTCAACCAAACAAATTGTACATATTAAGTGACAAATTTCGCTCTCCCAATCATTTCTAAATCACCCATATCACCAAGAAAACATGTTTTAAAAGAACATACTTTAGTATGGGAAAGGAGGGGTTTTTTAAATTGGGAAGGTGTATTGGGTTCGTATTGGTAGGGGGTTAAATAATGTGATTTTCAAAGGTATTTTCCAATATGTAGTCAAATTAAGGGTATTGTTTAATATGCCATGAACACATGCGATATGTCAAAGCTTCATTGAGTGAAGCCCCTGTGGTGAGAGGTATGGACATAAGTGCAGATGTTGTGATATAAATAATTGCATATGTTGTGATGTAAGGGGTTTGAAGATTGATGCAGATGGTCATATGAAAAAGGGAAACTTGGCCACTAGGAGGAATAAGAGTTCCATTTTGTGTTATTGTATTTTGTTCCATAGTTGAAAATACAACTAGGAGTGTGAAGTTAGAGAGAAAATGTATGAAGTTAAGTTTTTATAGCAACCTTACACGCTAAAAGTCTTAGCTAACTCTAGAGAGATTACCTCTTTCTTTGTACTCACATATTTTCCATACCAGAAAAGAGAGTAGAGCATGTTTACATTTTAGTGTTGTTTTTCTCCCATAAGGATTTCCTAGGGAAAAAGGAGTCTAGAGCATCATTAATTTTTAGGGTTGCTTGTCTCCCATATAAGGATTTCCTAGGAAAATAATTGTGTTGATTGTCTAGAGATATGTATGTGTGTGTTTCATTATGTTCTCTATTTCTTACGTTGTATTTCATTATGTTTTATATTTCTTACATTTCTGCCCGAGCCTATTTTTCTTTCCAATCAAGGCTTATAAAATAACATGAGAAGCAACATGAGACTTGGAACAATCATTTTCATTATCTATATGGAAGGCAAGAAGGATTATATCCCCTTAAGCTTAAACTTATGTAGTTTGTCAATTTTTATCATATATTTTTTGGTAAGGGTAAATGTTTTTTTTATCTATAGTACAAGTCATGAGTTCCCCAATTTTACCTCATGTAAAGCATGATTCTAGGATTACTACAATTTTTACTTGGTTTTTTATTGTGATGATGCCCTGTCTCAATCACTTGGCCATCTCTCAATGGGTAGTTAAATCTTTATAACAATACTTAAGTAAAATTTATCTATTTTTATTATGTGAAATTATGTAAAAAATGGTATACTACTTTTCATAAAATTGGGTTGAGATTATCATATATTTCAATGAAAGTTGATTAAATATGTTTTCTTTAAAAGGACCTAACAATTTTGTTAAGGTATGAATTTGCAATTTTGTGTGGCTCTCTATCAACCTTCACTTCCTCATTTCTAGAAAAAATCTACTTGCTCATTCGTATAGCCACTTTCTATTCAAATGCATGAGTTTTGAACTCTCGGTAACTATGTTTTTCCACGCAGGAAAATTATGTCACATTTTATACTAACTCTAAATATTATTTTGAAGTTTGGATTACTGTTATTCTTTTATATAATTTAACATTAGATATAAGTTTAAATTGAAATCTACTTAGATGAAATATAGCTTAGATATGGCATTTGCAAATTATTATCTTGGAATACACAGAAGAATAAGAATAAATGTTACATCTACGAAATTTTTTTCAAAAGAAAACAACTAACGTTCTTTATTTAGATTACCATGCAATAATAATGACGACAAAACTTTCTTTCCAGTCATATTGGATTCTTCACAGTGGATTCTTGGAATAAATCACTGAATTAACTTTCTGTCACGTTATTTTCGAATACATAAAAGAAAATAAATATGGTAGAGAAGTTTCAGTGTCTTATTATAAAGAAAATAAATATGGTAGAGAAGTTCCTGTGTCTTTTTTTCAGGCATACATATTTTGTAATATTTTAGGAAGAAACACATGTTCTTAATCATTAGGCCCACTTAACCATTCTGATATGTAAGAAGACAACATAATTTTTTTATAAAAAAAAAAAGAAAATGACATTTATTGAGATGTATAAGCTTTTGTATCTATAATGAAGAAAGAAGCACAATATCAGTTTGCTTCTTTATTAAAGTTATAATGAAAAAAGAAACACAATATTGGGTGCTTCTTTATTAAAGATAGAGTAAAGAATAGTTAGTCAAATAGATAGAATATTTTCCTTGGATTTCTCTCCCTATTTAGCCAAATATATTTATGGTGCCTAAAATTTCAACAAGCTGGTTTTCCTGAGAGGTTCAGGGGGAAGACTTAAGATCTTCTGCACATAATTATTTTACTATTCTTTACTCTATATTTAATAAAGAAGACTATTGTTTACTCTATTCTGGAAGACTATTGTTTTATTTTTGCTGGTTTGCTTGTGCTAATAGTGATTTCAACTTTGTGCGTAAAAAGACCCCAAAGGTTATAGGCTAGCTTTGGCTGCATTGTGTCCTAGTAATTAGTGCCACATCATCTACATACAACAACAACATTTTTATGATAATCCTTGCTATGTTCACCCCTCCCTTATAGTTCTTGTTTATACATTCCTATATAGCTTATTGATGTAAACAGGAGACAGTGTGGCACAGAGGAGGATAACTATTTTGATGTGATATCATTGTTGAAGCGCTCTAAAAATGCCTTACAGTTCTAAATTTATCCTTTTCTCTGTTAATTTAACTTGTATCTCAACGTCTCCCATAATTTCGCCCTTACAACCCAAAAAGAATGATGTTCGAAGGCATTTTTAGAATGGATAAAATAATGCCATAATTCTTTGCAATTAATTTCTCCCTATCCCTCTGATAAGCTCGGCAAACAGTGGGTTGATCATGATGTTTTGTGTCTGAAAGGCTTTAAAATTAGATATACAAGACCGACCCACATTGTTGGTTGGTTTCAACATTCTGGAGATTTTAATGTTTCTTGATTTTTCCCTGTGGTGGCTGCCTGTATGACGCATGTTCCCTTTCGACATTATTTTTGCGTTAGCAAGAGAAAAAATATAGGGAAGTATAACAAACAGGAGAGTTGAACCAAACTGTAACACAATCTGTAGCCGGGATTTTGGCATTGAAGAAAAACATTGTTCGGAATAGCATTTGCCTATGATTTTCCAAACAAACAATTATAAAGGTTTAGGGCACTACGAGAATCGAACTCGCGGCTTCTCACAACTTCTCACACCCAGAAACAAAATTCATACCAATGTTAATGGAGCTTTCCAACTGCCAATTGAAGAATTTATAGTACAATTTTCCTAATTTTAAATTAGTCATTCATAATACGTTGAGAAATAAATGCCATTTTAGTCTATTAGCACGAGAAGAGAAGAAAAGGTAGCTAGCATTGAAAAACCAATCTGGTTATTAAATATTTTGCACACAAAACTGCAATTCTAGCGGGGCATTTGATAATAGCGAAGAAATCCAAAGAATTGTATCATTTATTTTCCTTGGATTTCTCTCCCTATTTAGTCAAATATATTTATGGTGCCTAAAATTTCAACAAGCTGGTTTGCCCGAGAGGTTAAGGGGGAAGAATTAAGATCTTCTGTAAAGAATAGTTATATAAAATAAAATATATATGGATTAAATTCGGCATTAGGCATTCTAAATTCGGCATTCGACATTTTTCGAAAGAGGTGAGATTTTTGGTGACATACCCGAGAAGTTCTACTGGATGCAGAGTAACTCGACGAGCGGGGATGACAGGAGCACCACGGCGACCGGGAGCAGCACCAACGCAGCTAGAGCGAAAAAAAACACGCGCACAATGAAAACTGTAAACCATTAACCTTCGTGGGCGACTTATTTATAAAAAATAGTTCGGCCGAACTATTTTTAAAAAACAAGTTCGGCCGAACTAATAGTTCGGCCGAACTTTTGATGTTGGTTTTCCAATTCCCGGCAAAAATTCTGTTTGCCTGCGCCGTCAGTGTGCCGTCAATCTAAACGGAATCACGAGTTCGACCGAACTTTATAAAAAAGTTCGGCCGAACTATTGCAAAGTTCGGCCGAACTTTGTAAAATGTTCGGCCGAACTATTGTTGAAAAAAAATTTCGGCCCCCAATTCTCACAAAAGTGTAACCCAGCTTCACGTTTCCACCCTATTTCCTTCCCCATTTTTGACTTGGACTGTTGATTTCTACTATTTATGGAGAAAAAATTAATGACAAAAGGTTGCACCCTCCTCACCCAGCCTTTTTGGTTAAATGATAACAAATATAAATTGGCATGCACCAATGCAATTTGTTGTCCAAGCTATCCTACATGAAAATATTAAGGAGTACGAAGAAAATAAAATATCAATATCCACTTATATACAAAACTACTAAATGATTGCATTCAGTCAGTCAACTTTTTTAGGGCTCAAATATGAAGGGGCATCGATTGCTGACGATTTGAGGAAGGGATGAAGTCCTTTCATTTTTTCAAGTAGAGGTTTATCATTAAGTTACAACCAATGAGACACATGTGTGTTATCAAGAATTATTAGATATAAATAAAATGAGGTCAGATTTTGTTCTCATAATCAAATATCTGCAAACTATGAGGTTTTATTAGATCGAATCAGAGTTTTCTCATTTTCTTGTACTTTTGATTTTTTCTTCCAAGACAATGTTTGATAATGCTTAGATGAGAGAATGTACCATAGTTGACCAATAAATATGTAGATTTTTCCTAAAACTAGAAATTTAATGGAGCAACTAAAGTAGCCTTAAGAAGAAAATCATTACGACATGATAATATTTTCCAAGAATCATTCATATTTGCAAGAATAGAACTATAACATTATATTATTTTTTAGATATTTACTATAGTTCAAACAACTATATAATCTGTTGTAAGGCGTGGTGGTATAGTTAATAGCAGAGTATTGATAAGTGTGCCTAATATAGCTCTCAATTGCAAGAGACAGATCCATGGAAAAAATTAAAATTAATCCCTAAGATTAGATCTTAGTTGAACCAACTGTTATATTTAGATAGCCCAATCTCCACGTATGTGCCTCACTATTTAAAATGCAAGTCCATTAACTTGTAGACTCATTCAATCTCATTTTATACCTTTCTTGGCCTATTCCAATAACTTTTTTAACCTTAAATATATCCCCCAAGACAATTTACTAAAAAATTCTTGACTAGGCACTAAAATCATCTTATAAGAAGTAGTAGCAGGGGCTATAGTCTTTCAATTTCTTTCAAAGTGACTCAGGGCACTATTATGAAAGAATCCTTGACTTCCATTGTCTTGCTGCATAATTGTTAACCTATTACCATAGGTGATAATAGGTTACTGGAGAAAGGCTGGCAGATTTTTCTACATACTTTTCTTATCTCTAGACTATAATTGACACATGTGTTTCTATTAATTGTCAATTAGTTGTGATAAGTTTCTTTTCCAATCCATAAGTTGGCTCCACATGTGGCATCTAAAAATTACTCTTTGAGCCACATGATAGTAATTAAAGAAACATTATTTTGAGCTTTGTGTGTTGTGGTCACTGTAGCAATATTCCTGAAGAAATTCATTATTGTGTTGGACTATTATTACTTGAGTTATAATGTGAGCTTCCTGGGTCACATGTTGATTCGATCCCTTCTTCCTTGTTCAAATTGTATGTGTCTCATTTGGAGTTGAAGTACATCTTAATTTGTTTTCTTATTTTCTACTCGACACACTCACCTTATTTTTCTACTTGACAACGGAAATCTATCCACTATAATAAGGGTAGGATTGCTCTCCTTGGGCTATGAGGTTTTATTAGGTCGAATCAAACTTTTCACAGTTTCTTGTACTTTTTATTTTTTCTTCCGAGAGAATGTTTGATGTTATGCAAGGGTAAGGATTTACAAATACATGGTTTATTGATAAATCAATGTATATTTTATGGTTTTTATTTCAAATAAATCAGTGGCTTGATGTGTGCTCAATAGTCCTAAATATTATAGTGGGTGGGTGGGTGAATTTTTGGAAATGGAAATGGAATTTTTGTCTCTTCCAAGTAGATGAATCATGGTCGCTGAAGGGATTTTAAGCTCTCTTTTGTAAGATCCACATCTCCAAGTTTGATCACAATTAAACATGCACTTTTCCGCCAACCACGGGCTGGAATTTGGAAAAAACAAATTGTGCTTTTCTGATGGTTCAAGCAGGTTTTTATTTTTTGGGGTCATGGATTGAGTTGGAGAACCCCCAAAAATATTAGGGCTTTTGAGAACCATGAACATCTAATGTCTTACCACATTGAAACATGTTCGGAAAAAAAATTATTGTCTTTAACTATCTTTAACTGATTTTGTGACATACGTTTTCACTTTTTTTTCTATCAATACTGTAAGAAAATGCATTTAATGTCTATAAACAACCATATAATACCTAGGCCGTTAGTTTTGAATTATGATAAAATTGAAATAATTGTAACATTTTCTTGAAATCCTTTGTACCGTGTTTTTTGTTGGAATTGAAGATTGTAGAATTGTCAAATAGCAACCCATTTGTTAGCAATTTTTCCCGCCTTGGCATTTTTTTCACCTTGGATTGGTCTACATACATAGAACATCATTCCAATACATGAATTCATAAATACATATTTTCAAGTACGCTCATTGGGCTTAGCACTATACTAAGGAATGGAAGGACAAAATGTTTCTTTCCCTCTCAAAACCATAGGCATCTCTATATCCACCATGAAGTATTTGTTATCATTTCCTTTTCCCATTAAGATAATTTCCTAGTGTAGTTTTTTGTTACATGTTCCAATTATAATCCTTCAATAAAGTCTTCACATTTTTTAGAATTATTTTGTTATAATCCGCCAATAAATTCTTTAAATTTTTTCCCAAAAAGATGTCTAGAATGGCCCCTCTTTTGTACAACCACTCAATCATAAATTATCATCATTTCATTATTGATGCCCTATAATGGATTGATGTCACAAACACTTTGTTGAGGAGATAGATCCCCTCTGCAGACAGAGGCGATCCCAGTAGCCCTAGATTGGGTCTAGCAACAATCAAATCATGCAATGACGTTGGTTCCTAGTTACAAAAAGACAAAGATCGCGATGAGTAGCCTACCTCAAATCCCACGCAATTGTCGTTGGAGAAAAGATGATGCTTCCCGTCCCTCGCTTGATAGATCACAATCCTTCCGTTCGACATGTCCGAACACCTGAACACATGCAGGGAAACGACGACATACAACGTAATATCTAAAGCATTTAACTATATATCAGTCAGAGGATATAATTCATTGCATTACATAAAGAAATGAACACATGAATGGAACCAAAATCAGAGTCGCTTATATTATAAATGACAAAAGGGAGATTACAACCAAATGCTCTGACGATATGATATTCCTTCGGCAAGGCTTGCAGTAGAGCGTGTCTCAACAAAGCCTGTCGAGAATCTGGATGAAGCTCTCTCTTACGGGATTCTCTTCGGCTTAGCTCTCAATAGTTGCCCAGCTATAGTTTCCTTCCTACAAGTTCAATTAGCTTGCTAATGGAGAGGGCAAGCTTTTATAGATGGAGGAAAGAAAGTTGGGATCCTTATAATCATTGGATAGGCCCTATCTCTTAGGAAGGTTCCATGATAGGTGGAAAACCACTTCATATACATGGAGATCCGGAGCCAAACCACTCAACTCCTTTTGATGGTTCATTCTGGAGTTTGTTAGAATCAAACTTCCGCCATTTATTTTTAAAAAACATCCCTTAATAAGCTTGGCACGAGTGAAACACAGGGACAGAGCACTATTTGGCGCACCCTCTAGTGTGGATTTCCCTCATTGGCGCGAGGGATGAACTGGCTAGTCGTGCCAAGGCTAAAACATCTGTTTTTAGGGTTTTTCAGAGGAAATGTTCTTTAGGAGAATGTTTTTCCTTATGCAAGAGGATGCCATGAAGGTGTTTTCAGGACATTTTACTGTTCACAGGTCACGAGAATAGTCCTCCAATGTTTTGGATGAGGGATTGCAGAGACGGTGACAAAATGTTGTGTAACAGATGCCCCCTAAAGCATGAGGTCCGAGAGGGAGGGAGGGGTGAAATGCTTTATGAGAATGCACCCAAATGAAAACACTACTATCGAAAGACCTGAAAAGACAAATACAACTGATATCTCTGATACATGATATGTGGTATGGGCACAACCATCCATAAAAGAGTGTACAATAATCGGGATCCAAGGTATGGACACAGCCATCCAGAAAATAAGGATCAACAAGTAGACTCAGGTATGGTCGTAGCCATCCAATCAAATGAGTCATGTAACCAATCATGATAATTCACAAAGAACCCATAGCCTGGATTTTATTAGACAAGATCTAGGGTCTTGCACTCCATCTCGACCCGAACAGAGTACAAGTCCGAGCAGTTCGAGCATGTGAATAAGTGAGCTAAAGTCGAACATGCAAGAACATCGTCTGATTACCAGCCAATAATGAAAGTCGTTAACAGACGCGAGAGAAACCACCAATAATGAGGATGGCCCTCAAGGTACTATAGGTACAATCCACGAAATGTGAACAGTGAGCTGGCATTGAACACCCGCAGAATCATCCGATCGAAGGCCAATAATGAAAACCTTGTGTCGAATGTGAAGAACCTGCCATTGAGGCATGCAGGCTCCAAGGTACCTGAAGGGAGTCTCTAAATCAGCCTTCCGGATAATGAGTTGAAGTTGACAAGAAGTGACCTTGATCAAAGGCGGGCCATAGTGTTTCCCACATCATCGACACGAGACAGAGGAACATGATGTTTCTGAATCAAGATAAATAGAGAATCAGAGGGAGGTTGAAAACTGTAGAGGCCAACTTCTCTTGAACATATCAGCGGCACGACACTGGATTTGGCAGTGTTTGACATCAAAGGATCTGAGGTCATGATGACGTGGCAAAGCATAGATGAGAAGTCAAAAGAAATTAGCCAAACCTACGGAGGTAAGCAGATAACGAGATGAGATGTCCCCAACCCGACACGAACGCAGACAAGTTCCATGTTCAAGAGCGACATACTGCCGACACAACGGTGATACTGGTTCCATTTTCCCCCACCATTTCTAGTGAGTACCCAAATTATTTTTGGAAACAAGATTGAAGGGGATAGCATATGCTTGCGATATAAGTTTTTCCTTCGGAAAAATCCAACCTAGTACATTTAACGAGCCTTAGGAAGGAGGAACTCGAGTAACGTCATTACGATGGAGTCTGATGTCATCAATTTTTAGCAAGTCTGACAAAGGAAGAACTCAGTTTAGTGAGTCTAACAAAGGAATAATTTGGTGTCCTTTCACGTTTAGAGAGTTTGAAAAGACAACAGAAAAGAAAACTCCGATAGTCCCTTTTCATAGATAGTCCCTCAGACCCGAAAAGGTAGAAAACTATGTCTGAGAGAACCTCCTAGTTGTGATAGGCTAGGGTATTCATTTTTCATAAATAATCTATCCCAGCCCGAAAAAGGGGTAAACGTATACTCGGTAGATATCGCTTTGTAGCCAATTTAACGAGCTCAAAACGACAAGCGACTCGACAATATTTTCAATTTTAGAGAGTCAGAAAAGAGATGAAAGATGACTTCTCTTGGAGGAACGAGTGGTATTAAGGGTAGCTATTGGTTCTGGTGATGGTGGAACTACTCAGAACAAGTAAAGGTTAAGAGACTGGCTAACACCACCACTCATTGCAGTGGTTCCTCAGGAATGGGTAAAACAATCAAGTGAAGGCATATGATCGGCCAAGAAGATAGTGACGATGGAGTGAGAAAACCAAGACTTATATGGCAAAAACAGGCCAATAAAATGGCAATCAAAAGAGGTAAAATGGGAATGGTTTCATTTTTACACAAGCTTGAAATCAGAAAACTCTTCTTGAAGTTGGTTCCATTTTTACAGAATCTTGAAACAAATATAAACTATGCTTGAAACCGGTTTCATTTTTACACAAGCTTGAAACATAAACAAACTATGCTTGAAAAAGTAAGCATGCCCCCAGCATGGTGACTCGATTCGAGGTACATGACCCCCAAGCTTCAATCCATATGAAAGACAGATGGAGTGAAGGTTCAATTTACGAGATCAAGAGAAATACTCGACTGGGATTTTAAAAAATATTATCAAAGACTCGAATTGAACAGGAAAGTGTTTCATTGTTTTAACAAGGTTGACACATTAAAAGAACTATCCTCATAAGAGCTTGTTTCATTTTTTAAGGAGCTAGACACAAGAAAACGAACTCTACTCCGACGACCTTGTTTCATTTTTTAAGGAGCTTGACACAAGAAAACGAACTCTGCTCCAACGAGCTTGTTTCATTTTTTAAGGAGCTTGACACAAGAAAATAAACCATGCTCCAACAGACCTTGTTTCATTTTTTAAGGAGCTTGATACAAGAAAAAAAACCATGCTCTGACAACCTTGTTTCATTTTTTAAGGAGCTTGACACAAGAAAACAAACCATGCTCCAACAGACCTCATCATAATGAATAAGAAGTCATAGCTTCCAAGGGTTGCCCGTCCGATGGAAGGAAAAAATCTTGGAAGTCTGGACCTAGTTTCCCCAGCACTCGATGTACAACGGCACTATCACTGAATATGGGCACAGGACAAGTAGCCACATAATTTACATGCGGCAGGGATGACACAACCAGTGGATAAAGATTCGGCAAGGATGATGGTGGGCTAGCTGCCATATTAGGACCAAAGAACTCAAGCTGATCGATGGTCACGATCCGACCGTGGTGCAGAAAACACATCACACGAAAGAGGGAGGAGACAAGTGCTCCCATGGCATAAGTATAATCGTGGCCCAAGAGTAAATTAAATTCCATGGGGCTAGGAACAACCATCACGTCCATATGGAGAGTTTTCCCTCCCAAAGTAACATGAAACTTTGGAAGGATCCCTAACGGTTGACTAGTTCTTCTGTTAAATGCCAAGAGATTTTGCGTAACAGGTAGAAGCGGCGGTGAACCGAAAGCTTGCCAAGTAGTCGAGGATAAAATACTAATAGATGCGCCTTAATTTATAATGGTGTTGGGTACGACCAGATGGTAGACCTGTACCGTGATCTCAAAGGGCACATAAGAAGGAAGGCGGTAACCTGTGAATCGACCCCAATCGAAGGAAGCGACCAAACAACTTGGAGGGGCTACCATCGAACCGAGATGGTCTTACCCTGGTGTTACAGGAGGAGAAGGAGCATCCTCCACCACCTCCATTGTTAGTATGAATCCTTTGCCGAAGTGTACGAAAAAGGACCACTTTAGCTACGCATAACTAATAGCCCTAACAACAAAAGTGGCTGCCAATATCTTCAGATCTGCGATTAGTTAGACAAGAAAATAGCTGCAAAACACCAGATCTATGTATGGAAAGACATTAAGCAGTAAAATAAAGTGTTTGCTCCATGCATCCAACAGACAAGACAAGAACACAATTTTTTGAAAGAATTTTTATATTACAGGGCACCTGGGAGGAAAACAAGAAGGTGTATCCAGTTCTCCTCAATGGGATGGGTTCTTTGTAGTCCTCAGCACTTCAGATCTAAGCTTTCTCTCTCTTGTAGGTGTAGAAAACCCAATGCAAAAATGAAGCTCAATGGGAGCAAATGATGAAAAATGAGACCAAGTGTATAGATCTAGAGTGATCTAGTAGGCAACAAAAGGTGAAGAATGATGGGGAAAACCCTCCTATTTATAAAAAAATATTGGGTCATTCTAGATCTTGGTGCATGATTAAAATAATGTTAACCAAATCTAGATCCACCTTTTATGGAATACTTTATTATATTTGTTGGAGGGAAAGGGTCTTTGACTTGGGTCAAATCCCTTGATTAGTCAAAATAAATAAATAAATGATTTATTTATCTTTTTAAGGAAGTGGTTGGAAGATAATCAAATAAATAATGATTTATTTAATTATTTGTGGGTGATTTGGTCATATTTAACAAGGAATATTATCTAAATAATATTTAAATAATTATTCCTAGAAATTAATAAGATAAATAAAGGTTTATCTAATTAATTTCTTTGATTTTGGGTTAAACATGACTGGGAATAATAATTAAATTATGGTTTAATTAATTATTTCATGAGGAAAATCAAACAAATATGGGTTTGTTTAATAT
>JAXQQM020063232.1:0-53780 GCA_034641835.2 Pinus albicaulis | reverse complement strand
TGTCAGAATTTCTCCAGTGACTGGAGGAAAATTATCTCAGGTGTTTTCATGAATGTTTCTCCATGATTCTGCAAATAATTCCTTGTAAAGAGATTGTTGCTAAAGAATAATAAATAAATCCTCATCTGCTGCACCGGTTTTCCTGCATTGGGTTTTTCCGGGGACGATTGTCCAAAAATAACTATGTTGATGTTATTGATTCTTGTGCTTGCATTTCATTGTTCTTTCCTCTATGAAATTATGTGATAACTGCAGTAGAATTTATTTCGTTGTTTACTAAAAAGTTTTGTAAATAACTTACTGGGAAATATAAGTAGGAGAAATAAATCAGTTACTGCAGTAGAATTTCAACATTAGAATTTTTCACATGGTATCAAAGCAGAGATTGGGAAACAGGGTTGGAGATTCTACAATGAGTTGTGCTCTTGATGCTACTGGAGTAGCAACTCGAAGGGGCTCACGCAGTTCTCCTGGGAAAGAGGAAAGCATGAAAGATACGATGGATCATGACATTTCTGTATTGGCTTCCAGATTGGAAGAAGAAGTCGCTTGTTTATCAAGCTCTGCTTCCTCTGAGGTTTGGTATATTGATAGCGGGGCTTCTGTGCACATGACGGAAATACGAGAATGTTTCTCGAGCTACCAAGAGGAAAAGATGAATTTCCAAATCACCATGGAAAATAAGGCTAAATTTACTCCTGTTGGAACAGGTACTATAGTTTTTCAAACAGAAGCAGGAGATCGACTTCAAGCTACCAATGTGCTGCATGTGCCTGGATTGGGGATGAACTTGCTTTTTGTATCTCAGTTACAAAATAAGGGCTATGATGTATATTTCATTGGAAAGAAAGTATATTGCAAACACCTGAGTTGAAAGAAGAAGGCCCAAATTGGGGTCAGAAGCAACAGACTATATAAGTTGCAGCTAGAATCTCCAATGGCACCGATAGGCAGCTATGATGAGAAAGATTTGAATGAACTATAGCACAGAAGGATGGGGCACTTACACCATGGGGCTCTAAGAATTCTCAGAGAAACCGTCACAGGAATTCCAGAATTAAGCACCAAATGAGATGATGTCTGCAGAGGGTGCGTACTAGGCAAGTACGCCAAAGTAGCTTATTCTAGAAGCAACAGTAGGGAAAAGAGTGTTTTGGGATTAATACACTCAGAGATCTACAGACCTATGTTCACAAGAGCTCTTAGTGGTGCCAAATATTTCGTCACCTTCATTGATGACCATTCCAGGAAGGCTTGGATCTACTTTCTAAAGACCAAGGATGAGGTCTTTAATTGATTCAAAGAGTTTAAGGCTCTGGTTGAGAATCTGACAGAGAAGAGGATAAAAGTGTTGCATTCAGACAATGGTGGAGAATATATTGATAAAAACTTCACTGCATTCTGCGCAAGGGAAGGCACCAAAAGAGAATGGACTGCTCCATATAATGCGAAGCAAAATGTGGTTGCAGAAATGAAAAATAGAATTATTGTTGAAGCAGCGAGGCTTATGTTGTATGATCAGGATATGCCCAAATTTCTATGGGCAGAAGCATGCAGCACAACTATGTATGTTCAGAACAGGATTCTTCATAGGGCACTAAGTAAGATTACACCGGAGAGTGTTTTAACTGGCAAAAAGCCAAAAGTGAGTCATTTTAGGATCTTTGGGAGTTTGGCATACTTCCATGTACCCGAAGAAAAGAGAAAGAAGTGCGATCAAACTGCAGAAAAAGGATATCTGGTGGGATATAGCGAGAATGCTAAGGCATATAAAATCTACATTCTTGGTAGTAGGAAAGTAGTAGTACGACGGGATGTAAAGTTCATGCAGGACAGAGCTTTTAGGAAATCCCGAGAAATGCCTTCCGAAAAGCAGTCAGGGAATGATCCATTGGTTCAGCCACTTCGACCAGTCGAAACCAGCACCAACGCTTCTCCAAGGCATAAGAATCTGGAAGTATCATCATAGGAAGATTCGCAGGAGGAGGAGAAAGAAGATCCACACACTACCAGTGGAAGAATGAGTCGAGAATTACGACATATACTAAGGGACGCAGAGGAGTTCAATGGAGCTCCTAGAACCGCGAAAAGGCAGCGTAGACAACCAGACAGATACCAAGATTTGTGTAATATCCCCAAAGGGGAATAAGCAGTAATAAACAGAAATATGCCAGACAGATATGAAAGGAAACAATACCGAACCAGATCACTGAATCAAGACACATGTAATACCAGAATCTGAGCCATTTTATTAATCAGAAAGTACATGGAGAGTAATACAAGAAATCAGAATTAGTGCACCTATCCTTGCCCTAGGCAAGTGATGACCCTCCTATACAAGAAATGGCTGCAAATAATGACAGCGTCCAAGCTGCCCTGGAGATTGGTGATGATCTGCGCAGAAACTGGGCTGATCCCAAGCTGAAAACCCCCTCTGCTGGAAAACGCTGTCCCTGCTAGTGACAGCGCAGAAACAGGTGCAGCACAAGCCCTCAATCCTCCAGACAAATGGATCTGCTACAGGATGCTGGAAAGCGCTGATGAGCCCTTTTCACATTAACCTGCTCCTCAGATCTGCGTCCCACCTGATGGATCTGAAGCCTCCAATCAGATCTGCGTCCTTCCCTCTCTGAACTGCGTCCTCCAATATCAGATCTGATATCAAACCCTCAGATCTACACTAGATCTGGAACTATCTCTTCAGATTTACAGCCCCTAGGGCTAGATCTGGTGCTACCCTTCCAGATCTGGACTAGATCTATCAATATCTCCTCAGATCTGTCACTCCTTCAGCTGGATCTGGTGCCAAACCTTCAGATCTGCAATATACAAGACTAGATCTGCCACATACAAGACTAGATCTGCAAGATCTACCCTTTCCACAACTGGATCTAGCAATAAACCTTCGGATCTGCAACTCTTACCTTCAGAAATGGACAGCGTCCTCACTCTAGGGCTTCACAGCGTCCTTCTGCCCCTCAGAACAGCGTTTTCTCCTGCTTGACTGGACTGCGTCCTTCTTGGCCAGCGTCCTCCCTTCCTGAAAGGTACAGCGTCCTCTCTCCAGATGGGACAGCGTCCTTCTCCTTCCAGATTCAGCGTCCTTCCTCCTCTTGCTCTGCGCAGCCACAAGAGGGCTTTCTCCTCCTCAGATAATCTTCAGAAAATGCTGCTGCTCTACTGAAAAATGTACTCAGAACAACCTCACTAGGGCGGGCACTCGAAGTCCCCCGAAGCTGAGGGTAGAACCAGAAAAACCTTACCAGGGCAGGCACTCGAAGTCCCCCGAGGCTAAGGGTGAGATCTCCGACCAGAGACACTCGTGCACTAAACAGTGCTGCAGACCGACTAAACAACCGGCGTGCTGAAGCAGACAAGTCTGACTATCAATAAGAATATCATATCATGAATGATCAAATGAGGTGAGAGCCTCTCCTTTTATAACATCAAACTCCCTCCAAAACTTAACTCTCCCTGGATCTGCGCAGTTTACCTTGGGTTAGCCTGATGCCTCCCCCCATCATATCCACGTGGACCCCCAAGGCCCCCTCTCTAAGTTACAACGTCAATCTACTAGGAAAAAGAACACTTTATTATAAAGTGAGGTGACTAAAGTGAGGAGACCCCTCTTATTTCTCACTTTATTTATTATTTCTATCTAAAGCGGCAAAATAAAGCAAAAATGCAATATTCCAATTAGCAAGGCTAATTGGGAATATTACAGTCTCCCCCGGCAAAACGTTGCTTGTCCTCAAGCAACTGAAGTGAGGGGTGCTGTAAGATCTTCTCATCTTCCCAAGTGGCATCCTCATCTGGCAGATTCTTCCATCTCACCAAGAACTCTCTGATCTTCCTGCTCCGCAGCTGTCTCTCCCTGGTGTCAATAATGGCCTCCGGCTGTAATACCAAGTGCCCCTCATCATCTGTTGGAGGTAGCTCCCCTGTGACTGTTACATGCTGGCCTAGCGCCTTCTTTAGGCATGATACATGGAAAATGTTGTGAATCCGGCTGCCCGGGGGCAACTCCAACTCATATGCAACCTGTCCAATCCTACGAATCACCCTGTATGGTCCATAAAAACGAGGCTTAAGCTTCTCTGCCCCCTTCTGTTTGAGTGAAGACTGGCGGTATGGCTGTAACCGCAGGTAGACCAGATCCCCTACCTCAAAGTGTCTCTCCACTCGGCCCCTGTCTGCATATAGTTTCTGCTGATTTTGTGCGGTAGCCATGTTGTCCTTGAGAGTCCGGAGGATGTCTTGGCTCTCTTGGATCCATAGTTTGGCTCGCGGAGCCCTGCTAACCCCAAACATCACATCCACAAAAGACAAGGAATGATATCCATACAGTGCGTAAAAAGGTGTCATACTGATAGACATATGATGGGTTGTGTTGTAGCAGTACTCGCCCAGATGTAGCCATTTCAGCCACGCTCGCTGCTGCCCACTGACGTAGTTACGCAAGTAGCCCTCCAGCCACTTGTTAACTATCTCCGTCTGTCCGTCCGTCTGGGGATGATAGCTGGTGCTCGGTGTCAACTCAGTCCCTACCAATCGAAAGAGCTCCTGCCAAAATCCACCCATAAAGCGGCTGTCCCTGTCACTAACAATGGTCTTGGGTAGACCATGCAATCTGAAAACCTCCCGGAAAAACAACTCTGCCACCTGTGCTGCTGTGTAGTGTGCCGAAATGGCAAAGAAGTGAGCATACTTCGTTGGCCGGTCAACTACTACGAAGATGCAGTCCTTGCCCTGCACTGTGGGCAAACCCGTGATGAAGTCCATCGAGACACTCTCCCACTTCCCCTCAGGAATGGGAAGCGGCTGTAACAACCCTGCGGGATGGTTCATCTCCCCTTTGTTCCGCTGGCAAACCTCGCACTCCCTGACATGCTGGAGTACGCCCTCCTTGAGGCCCTTCCATGCAAATCTCTCCCGGATGGCCCTGTACATCTTGGTGAACCCCTGATGGCCCGCCAATGGTGAATCATGAGAGGCATGGAGTATCTTCTCCTTGAGCTGAGATCCCTCAGTCAAGAAGATCCTATCCCTGTAATAGATGACCTCATCGGCCACCCTGTATCTGCTATCTGCTACCTGTCCATCCAGCACCTCACATGCAAATCTATCCTTGGAATACTCAACCAGTAGTCGAGCCTTCCAATCAGCGTCCAAGCTCATGAGGGATAATGTAGCTGGTCTACGAGAAAGGGCATCTGCCACCACATTGTTCTTCCCTTTGACATACTCTATATCAAAGTCATAAGCCTGGATCTTGCTGATCCACTTCTGCTGCCTCTCCTGCAGCTGTTTCTGCTCCAAAAAGTACTTCAGGCTGTTATGATCTGTCCTGACTCTAAATCTGCCGCCTACCAAGTACTGCCGGAATTTGGCCAATGCATGCATAATGGCCAACATCTCCTTATCATAGATAGGATAAAGTCTCTCATGTGGAAGGAGTTTCCGGCTCTCGAATGCAATCGGGTGACCTTCCTGCATCAAAACTGCTCCAATCCCTTCTCCTGATGCATCGCACTCTAGGATAAAGGGCTGAGTGAAATCAGGCAATGCCAACACCGGACAACTACTCATCACCTCTTTGAGCTTATCAAAAGCTCGCTGTGCGGTGTCCGTCCACCTGAATGCCCCCTTCCTCGTCAGCTCCGTGAGGGGTGCAGCAAGCTGTGAGAAGCCCTTGACGAACTTCCTGTAATAAGTGCAGATACCAATGAACCCTCTAAGTTCTGTCACATTCCGCGGCTCTGGCCAGTCCCTGATAGCCCGGATCTTCTCGTCATGGACTCTCACTCCGTCCACTCCTATGATGTGTCCCAAATACAACATCTCTGTCAAACCAAACTCACACTTGGAGAGTTTGGCAAAGAACTGCTGCTCCTCCAGGATGCGCAGAACTGTCTCGATGTGCTGGAGGTGCTCCTCCCAGGTCCTGCTGTATATGAGAATATCATCAAAGAAAACTAGCACGAACTTCCTCAGATGATCCCTGAAGATATGGTTCATGCAAGACTGGAAAGTGGCAGGTGCATTGGTCAGCCCAAATGGCATAACCAGAAACTCAAAGTGCCCATAATGGCACTGGGGCACGCTTCAATGTCCTGCTCTCATGCGATTCGATGGTACCTGACCTCAAATCAATCTTTGAGAAGGCAAACGGCTCCTCTCAACTCGCTCCATCAACTCATCACCCGGGAATGGGGCACCTGCTTCTTCAGCTCTCTTGCTCAAAGGCCCCCGTAATCAATGCACATGCGTAATGTGCCGTCCTTCTTCTTCACCACATCACCCAAGGCTAAAGGACTAGTATCGCCTAATGTGTCCAAGGGCTACTGGCCCCGAATGGCTCCTCTCTATCTCATCCCTGTAGGCCTTGGGATGCCTATAAGGGGTGGTGATCACTGCCTGTATCCCCTGCTCCAACTCTATCGTGTGCTCAAACCCCCGATCTGGTGGCTGTCCCGGTGGAATATCTCCAAACACTACTGCATATCTGTCAAGAAGAGTCTGTAGATCAGGGTGCACTGCCCGGCCCGTATCTACTATCTCTGAAGCCCGTAGCTCTACTGCCCACTCGATATCTCCCCTGCGGAATGTCGCATCCATGCTGTGTGCTGATACTGTCTGGGGCGGATATGTGTTCTGACCTCGGATCTTCTCATGCCTCCCCGTCTTGGGATCATCCCACTCCATTTCCAAGGCCTTCCAATCTGTGGTGACCTTCCCCAGGGTGATAAGCCACTGCACTCCCAATATCACATTAGTGTCCGGAAGGTCCACCACAAAGAAGTGATCAGTCAGCGTATAGGTGCCCATCGTCACTGATAACTCCGGTACATATCGAGCACAGGCCATGGTCTGATCTCCTGGAACCAAAACTGAAAACCCATCAAAGCTCTCTGTGGGTATGCCTCTCCATGCTACCATCTGGGCATCGATGAAATTGTGGGTGGCCCCACTGTCAACTAGAACTGAAACACGCTGACCCCGTACTGTCCCACGTACTCGCAATGTCAGATACTTGGGAACTCCTCGTAGTGCTGCTAGAGCTCCCCCAGTAGGTGCAAATGATGCCTCTCCCGCATCTGGTGGTGGAGGTGGTAAGGCACTCTGCGCTGCATAACATTCTCCTGCCTCCTCATCCTCCAACTCATCCTCTTCTCCGCTGCCCTCAGAGAAGACCTCTATGAAATGTGCCTTCCCTGCGGTGCATTTGTGTCCCGGTTCCCACGGCTCCTGGCAGGTGAAGCACAATCGCTTCCGTCTCAGCTCTCTCCTAGCCTCATCATCATACTGTCCTCGTTCGGGATTCGCCTTGGGAGGCGGAACCCTCGTGTCCCTACCCTTAGGCTGGAAAGCCTGTCTCTGGGGATAAGGTGGCCGAGTCCTGGGCAACACATCCTGTAGGTCACGGGCCCTGCTGATAGCATCCTGAAGTGTAGCCGGTTTGTTTGACCGGACTAGACCACGAAGTGGTTCTGATAGCTCGTCCAGGAACATCGTGACCAACCGAGCTGCTGATATGTCAGGAACCATCACTGAAACCCTCAAAAAGTCTGAGATGTATGCCTCTGCACCACCTGTCTGTTTGAGCTTGGTTAGCTCGAGGAAAGGCTGATCTGGGTCCTTCTGATCAAAACGTTTCACCACCCTCCGGGTGAACTCAGCATATGTAGTCACTGTGGAATGCCCCAGTGTGGTCAACCCATGAAACCACCAGTTCTGGGCCTCACCCTCTAGATGTAATGCAGCCATCTTAATGGCCTCCTTCTCCGGCATCTGGTTAAGCTGAAAATAGAGGTCTAGTTTCTCCACCCAAGACCTGGCTGTGGTCTTTGGTGACCCATCAAACATCGGCAAATGAAATTTGCTGGCTGCACGGTTACTATCACGGTGGGAACCCCGTCCCTTATTTCGATCATGAGGCTTACCGCCGCTTCGGAACTGCAGATATTGATTGAAAGGGATAGCATCCATGAATTCCTGTCCCATGCTTCGCCAATCTGCAAACCAAACTGCATGAAGATCGAGACCCCCATCTCTTGATGCCGTTTGCTCCACTTCCTCTACCGGGAAAGTAGGCATGGTAGGTCGCGTGTCCATGGAATCGGCCTTCTGCGCTGACACAATGGGTATAGCATCTGGTATGCAACTAGATGTTCCTGATCCTTCCCCCACCTGAAAGACCCTAGGGGGTTCTTTCTGCGGTCCCCCTGCAACCTTCCTGGTTACCTCCTGCATGAATGCATCCATCTTTGCATCCATCTTTGCATCCATCTTCTCAGTCAACTTTTCAGCCAATCTTGCCAACATAGCCTCCATTGGATTCCTCCGTTCTTCTTCTGAATCAGAATCACCTCCCCCAAGGAGAGTGGGGTGACCTCTCGGTGCCATAGAGTGCTAGCACCACAGGCTGAGCCAGATCAGAGCTCTGATACCACTGTAATATCCCCAAAGGGGAATAAGCAGTAATAATCAGAAATATGCCAGACAGATATGAAAGGAAACAATACCGAACCAGATCACTGAATCAAGACACATGTAATACCAGAATCTGAGCCATTTTATTAATCAGAAAGTACATGGAGAGTAATACAAGAAATCAGAATCAGTGCACCTATCCTTGCCCTAGGCAAGTGATGACCCTCCCATACAAGAAATGGTTGCAAATAATGACAGCGTCCAAGCTGCCCTGGAGACTGGTGATGATCTGCGCAGAAACTGGGCTGATCCCAAGCTGAAAACCCCCTCTGCTGGAAAACGCTGTCCCTGCTAGTGACAGCGCAGAAACAGGTGCAGCACAAGCCCTCAATCCTCTAGACAAATGGATCTGCTACAGGATGCTGGGAAAACGCTGATGAGCCCTTCTCACATTAGCCTGCTCCTCAGATCTGTGTCCCACCTGATGGATCTGAAGCCTCCAATCAGATCTGCGTCCTTCCCTCTCTGAACTGCGTCCTCCAATATCAGATCTGATATCAAACCCTCAGATCTACACTAGATCTGGGACTATCTCTTCAGATCTACAGCCCCTAGGGCTAGATCTGGTGCTACCCTTCCAGATCTGGACTAGATCTATCAATATCTCCTCAGATCTGTCACTCCTTCAGCTGGATCTGGTGCCAAACCTTCAGATCTGTAATATACAAGACTAGATCTGCCACATACAAGACTAGATCTGCAAGATCTACCCTTTCCACAACTGGATCTAGCAATAAACCTTCAGATCTGCAACTCTGACCTTCAGAAATGGACAGCGTCCTCACTCTCGGGCTCAGCCCTTTCCCGCCTCGCACGCTGCTTTCCATAGATCGGACTGCCCTTCTTGGCCAAACATTCTCCTTCCCCGAAGGTACAAATGTCCTCTCTCCGTATGGGACAAACAGCCCTTCCTTCCGTATCTGCCCTTTCCTCCTCTTGCTCAATGGAACAAGAGGGCTTTCTCCTCTCGTATAATCTTCGTAAATTGCCGTCGCTTCATCGACAAATGACCAACAACCTCACTGGGCGGGCACCAAGTCCCCCGGTCGAGGGTAGAAACTTAAAACCTTACTGGTAAGGTGCACTCGAAGTCCCCGAGGTTAAGGGTGAGATCCGGACCGACTCTGGGAGACACTGCATCAGGCTTGTTTTTCAGATCGACTGAAACAACCCACAGCGCTGAAGCAGACAAGTCTGGCTATCAATAAGAATATCATATCATGAATGAATCAAATGAGGTGAGAGCCTCTCCTTTTATAACATCAACTCCCTCCTTAACTCACCCTGGAACTGCGCAGTTTACCTGGGGTTAGCCTGATGCCTCCCCCCCATCACATCCACGTGGACCCCCAAGGCCCTCTCTAAGTCACACCGTCAACCTACTAGGAAAAAAGAACACTTTATTATAAAGTGAGGTGGCTAAAGTGAGGTGACCCCTCTTATTTCTCACTTTATTTATTATTGCTATCTAATAAAGCAAAAAAAGGCAATATTCCAATTAGCAAAGCTAATTGGGAATATTACAATTTGGTAGCTCAGGTTGGAGAACCCTTTAGTTTTCAGGAGGTTGTTCAGCGTCAATTGTGGGTAGATGCTATGGTGGAGGAATACAGTTCCATTATGACCAATGATGTCTGGGAAGTCATACCTAGACCTCAGGACAGGCTAGTTGTAGGTTCGTGATGGATCTACAAGATCAAGTATGTTGCAAATGGCAGCGTGGAAAGTACAAAGCCAGGGTCATGGCTAAGGGGTATGCTCAAAAGGAAGGAATAGACTACGAAGAAAACTTCGCCCTAGTAGCCAGGTATACTTCTATAAGATCTGTGATATCCCTTGCAACGCAAATGGGGTGGGAGATTCACCAGATGGATGTCAAGACTGCATTCTTGAATGGAGTGATAGAAGAAGAAGTGTACATTGAACCAGAGGGCTTTAAGACACATGAGAAGAAAACTCGTGTGCAGGATGAAGAAAGCCTTGGATGGGCTTAAGCAAGCACATAGAGCTTGGTATGGCCGGATTGATGGTTACTTACAAAAGATGGGATTTGTCAAGAGTGACGCGGATCCCAATCTCTACTATCTAACAGTTGCAAATGAGCCTCTAATACTGGTATTATATGTAGATGACTTGTTTTTTATAGGTTCATCTAGGCTCATCAAGGATTGTAAGGAGAACATGGCAACAAAATTCGGCATGAAGGATTTGGGGTTGATGCATTATTTCCTGGGGTTGGAAGTTTGGCAGTAGAAGGGTGAAATCTTCCTTGGACAAGGGAGATATGCTACAGAAATTTTGAAGAGATTCAGGATGCAAGATTGTAGACCCATGGCTACTCCAATGATTACCAACTAGAAAAATATTGGTGCATCTGACGACAAAGAAGTAGACCCCACCTTGTACAGACAGCTCATAGGATCTCTTATGTATCTGGTCAACACCCTCAGTCAGTTCATGGTGGAACCAAAGAGGGCACACTGGGCAGTAGCCAAGCATGTTCTCAGATATATACGGGGAACAGTTGAGCATAGATTAAAGTACATCTGAGGCAATGACATCAGACTAAGTGGATTCACTGACACAGATTGGGCTGGGAGTTCAGTAGACCAGAAAAGTACCTCAGGGTATTGTTTCAATATTGGATCAGGAATGACCTCCTGGTATAACAGGACACAAAAATCCATAGCATTGAACTCAATGGAAGCGGAGTATATGGCACCAAGCACAAGTTCGCGTAAAGCCATATGGCTTAAAAAGAAGCTTGTGAATCTATTTAGTAGAAAGATGGAAGAAACCAATATTATGTGTGATAATCAGAGTTGCATCAAGCTCTCTGAGAAACCGGTTTTTCATGATTGGTCGAAGCACATTGACATCAGGTGTCACTTTATCAGAGACTGTGTCCAGTGGGGAGGAGTACAGTTACAGTACACTCCTACAGGAGAACGGGTGGGAGACAATCTCACCAAGGCCCTTGGAAGAACAAAGTTTGTTTATTTCTGGGAGAAGATGGGGATGGTTAAGAATTTGCTTCAGTAGAAGCGGATAATACAAAAATTGAGAGGGAGCTGCAGTACAAATGCAGCAGTCACAGTGGAAGTGTTGTGAGCAGCAGTACAGATAGCAGCAGCGCAGCAAATGAGGGGCAGTAGACCGAGCATCAGCAGCGCAGCAAATGAGGGGCGGTAGACTGAGCATCAGCGGCGCAGAGGACCGATGTCGTGGATCAGGGTTATGCTTCTAGTGGGAAGTATTGTTAGAGCACATTCCTCGTGAGGAGGAGTGTTGATTTTTGGGTAGCATCGGATGTCCTCTAGCTCCAAAATTTTGTGGAGGGGCTAGAACACATGAGATCTCCAAGACCAAGAAATCGTTTGGAGAAATTCCACCCGGAGTGCAATTTATTCAAATAATTAATTATTTTTAATGGAGCCTAAGTTAAAACTTAGGGAATTAAAATAATTAAAGTGAATTAACTTAAATGTGGGTGACAAGCTTCTAAGTAACAAGGATCAAGTTTGTTTTAATCCTAGTCGTTGATTAAAGATTAGATCACAGCCATTGACAGGAAAAGTATAAATGAAAACTTGTGGGTCAATTGAAGATAAGTCGGGCAAATACTCAGTAACCCGAGGGAAGTCGATACTCCAAGAGAGAAGAGTTCTACTTCAGAGGGAGAGTTGCAGGGTGAAGGAAGAGGATTGTTTTAGCTTTCAGCAACAGTCAGAGACTGAGGAGGAGGGACGCAGAGCAGCCGAGAGACAGTGCAGCTAAGGACGCAGTCCTCGTGTAGAAGAGGACGCAAAGGTGACGCAGTGAAGATTGGAGGGTCTCTGGGGTGTCAGAAATTCTCCAGTGACTGGAGAAAAATTATCTCAAGTGTTTTCATGAATGTTTCTCCATGATTTTTCAAATCATTCCTTGTAAAGAGATTGTTGCTGAAGAATAATAAATAAACCCTCATTTGTTGCACCGGTTTCCCGAATTGGGTTTTTCCGGGGAAAATTGTCCAAAAATAACTGTGTTGATGTGATTGATTCTTGTGCTTGCATTTCACTATTCTTTTCTTTATGAAATTATGTGATAACTGCAGTAGAATTTATTTCATTGTTTACAGAAGAGTTTTGTAAATAATCTATTGAGAAATATAAGCAGGAGCAATAAATCAGTTACTGTAGTAGAATTTCTAAGTTAGAAATTTTCACATTCAGGGCAAATCTGACCATCTCGGTGGCCTGAGGCATTAATCCTACAGCTGCCAACTGATCTCGATTCTCCTGAAGTCTAGATAGGAACGGATCAAAACGCTCGCCCTTCTACATCCTTGTAGGACGCAACTTCTCCTCCAAGAACATCTTTCATTGCTTGGAAGATGATATAGCGTCTCCAAGGCCTGCCACATCTCTCTAACTGTCGCTTTGTTGGCGATGTGACATACGATATAATCCCTTACTCCGTCGAGGATCAAACGTTTTTCATTTGCAATATCTTTCTTGTATTCTTTTAGTGGATCTGCATCTGCTGGTACAGCTACCACACCATTAATGAAAGCTTTGAGATCATGTTCATCTAAGAGGCGTCTGATCCTAGCCTGCTAGATCACATAGTTAGAGTCTCCCTCCAACCGATCTTGATCTCTCAGCCCGCTTACTGCCATTTCTGTCGACTGAAAAGAAATGTCGAACTAGCTCCCTCTCTCTCCTTTGTGCAGCTGCTGGCCTGGCCTACGCACTCCCTGCTGAAGATAGTAGATCTGCTACTCAATATTGTTGATCAGTTATCAAGAATTAGAATTCCTCGGCTAGGAATTCCCTGAGGAATAAAATTACCTCAAACGTGTCTTCAACTACTCTCTTCTGACGCTTTTTGCACCATCAATGACTACTACACAGTGTTTATTTTTAATGTACCTTGGACAAGTGGTTTCCCATGTGTTAGTCTCTACCTAGGGAAAAGTGTCCAAAATAATTATTTTCCTAAGTGACTTTATAAAGTGAAAGTGATTTTATAAGTGGTAAAGTCAATGTTAAATTATAAAGTGAAAGTGACTTTATAAGTGGTAAAGTCAATGTTAAATTATAAAGCGAAAAGTGACTTTAGAAATAAAGTACAATGTGGGTACTTTATTTAATGGGTGAGTTAAAAAATAGAAAGTGAGAATTAAATGCACTACTCTCATCCCTTTATCTAAATGAATCTGAGCCATTAGATCTTAGGGTTGCCCAAAAGTCGTTTAGGGAAACAAAAGGGAGAAAAGAAAAGAGAGATTGTATTCATTCATTCTTCATGAGCAGATTGGAGAAAGGAGGTGCAGGGGTGGAGAAAAGTTCTGAAAGAAAAATTTGTTGCAGCAAGCTGAATGAGTGATTTATGGGCAAAGTTGGGCATGGAAATGAAGGCATAGAAGACAATAGAAGGCATAGTACGAACAGCATTTAATGTTGTGAGCTGCACGCAGTTCAAGAGAAAATTTTGAGCAAAACAAAAATATGTACAGTCCGTACGAAAATCCGTACAGTCCGTACAGAATTCCTACAGTATAGTCCATGTCCATACAGTGCATTTTCAGCTTCAAGTGGGCACGAAAATCGGGGCAAAGTGGGCACGGTTTTCAATTAGATTTGGGCTGAAGAGATAAGTTGTATTTTCAGTTTTGTTTTGTCTACAAATGTATTTTTCCTTAACTTGAAAGAAAAATAAATTTGAAGAGCTCTCTTACAGGTTCTTCCTGGAGAAGATTGAAGGGGTTTTTCCTGGGTCTAAGTTGACCAAAAATCTATGTATTTTTTTATGTGTTGCTGGTCTGTTTATGTCCATATTTATTTTCAGCATGTGTTGACAATCCCATGTGTTTTAATCTAAAAATTTTATTTCCAGAATTCTATGTTGAATGTAAATTTATGGGAAAGGGCATTTAACTGAATGGGAGTGATATGGTGAAATTAAAACCGGGTTGAGATTGCAGGAAAATTTTTGGTCATCAAATTTCAACATGCAGAAACTGTGCCCCACCAGTGTGTTGATCGACGCTGAATCTGCTGTGTTGCTCCCTCTGCCTCTGACAGACTGCATATCGGAAAATCCTACCTCTCTGTCGATTCACTCAAAGAAATTTCCTTGCAGATCTAGCCTTCCTGGCTTGGACAGCGCAATCACTGGGGAGATTGATCTACTGCTTACGCAACTCTTTGATCCCCGGATTTTTCTTCAACGCGAGATCTACTGGATTTGCTTTCTTGCTCCTCCTGCACTGCTAAACAAGCTCTGATGCTATGTGAAAATTTCCTAGATCTTGAAACCTATTGTAGCAACTGATGAGAATTCTTCTATTTGTTAGTTCGTTGAACAAATTATTTACTGTGTTCTACAGTAAATACCAAAAACTCATACACTACAGCCTTCACAAATTAAACTGCAGAAAAATAAATGTGCGGAAACAATATCTGAGCAAGCATAAATCATAGACACATGACACCGTTATTTTTGGACTAATGTCCCCGAAAAAACACAATGCAGGAAAATCGGTGCAACAGCTGAGGGTTTATTTATTATGCAGTAATTTTGAATACAATCTGGGATGCCTTGCTAGCCATCCACACAGAGAATTTGACTGACAAAAATCTTGTGATTTTACCTCACACTAACACTGGAAACCCAAACTGACCAAACTCTAAGCTGATGAGCCCTACGCTGCCTATGCGCAATCTCTGTCACTTTACATGGGAACTGTGTCACCTCTGCTATTTGGCTCTTCTGCTGGCTGGATCTGATCTTTTGGCCCCTTCCGATCTCACACCTCAGCGCTCCGGCACTGGATCTGACTGATCCTCAGCTGAATCACGGATCTCCACAAAGATGCTATGTTGCCTCATTTGGCTTTGAGTAGGCTCTGCGTAGTTGCTATGTTGCCTCTCTTCGTACTGCTTTCTGTCTTCTCTACGGTGTATTCCCGACTCAGGAAAATCTCCAACCAGCCATTATCCTTGCCCCTCTCTATGAGAATCCTCTTGATCAATCTTCTCCCTGAGCACTGCTCACTAAAGAATTTCGATCTCTAGATTTTTTCTCCGTCTCGATGTGTTTTCCAAATGATCCATCAAGACCTTATAATCTTCTCGTTGAGGCTTCAACAACTGAGATTAAATCGTTGATCAACGGCTAAGATTAACTTGACTTCATCTCTGACTTTTCTAGAAGATTCACACTCTGTTTTAATTAATATCCATTAATTATTTTAATTTCCTAAGTTTAGACTTAGGGCCCCATTAAAAATAATTAATTATTTTCATAAAACATGATCTGAGTAGAATTTTCCAAAATCCTTTTTGGGTTTTTTGGAATACATGTGCCTAAGCCTCCATAAAAGTTTTGAGACTTCGAGCACATCTGATGCTACCAGAAATCAACAAAGTACACATCCTGTGGACACATCAATACCAAGTTTTGGAACCCTCGTTACAGTTTATCTAAGCATCTTGAGTGCTCCATGGTGTAGATGTCCTATTCTCCTATGCCATAACTCATTCAGTTCCTTCCAACTGCTACTGTTACTACATATTAGGGCTATTGGAGAGTCAAGTTGCAGAGGGCTATTGGAGAGTCAAGCTGCAACTTGTACAATTCGTTGCTTCGAGCTCCAATTTGTCTTACCTTCTTCCAGCTTGAGTGTTTGACATACACTTTCTTCCCTACGAAGTGGACATCATACCCCTTATCCTACAACTGGGATACTGTGTTGATTTTGGTAACATTGGAAAGTGCTCTAAGCCCCAAATTTGGTGGAGAGGCTTAGACACGGGTATTCCAAAGAACCTAGAAACGGTTTGCTAAAATTCAAGTCGGTTAATGTTTTATTAAAATAATTAATTATTTTAATCGAGAACCTAAGTCTAAACTTAGGGAAATAAATTAATTAAAGGACATTAATAATCTAGAAAAGGTGGAGATCAAGTCATGTTATAATCTTAGCCATTGATTAGAGATCTAATCTCGGTCGTTGATTTCTCAACGAGAAGACTATAAAGGAAGGCTTGAGGGTCATTTCGAAATAGACACACGAAGTGAATCTTGAGATCGAATTCTTCTAACAGAGTAGTGCTCGGATGAAAATCAAATCTAAGTGATTCAGTGCAGTGAGGGGCAGAGTAGCATCCGAAGAAAAAGATTTTTCTCAGTCGGAGAATCATCAGCAGAGAGAGGCAAGAAGACGTCCAGGAGAGCCAATCAAGGTGATGCAGAGACTGCACAGAGCCAGTCAAGGCTACACAGACGCTACGCAGAGGTTCACAAGGAATCTGAGATTCGACTGTCGGATCAGATCCAGAAGCTGAGGTATGAGACCAGGAGGCCCAGATCTGTGATTCTCGGAGTCAGATCAATCTATAACTGGGTGACGCAGGGCCTATGCGGTGACCTCCAAAGGCAGCTTTTCCAGTGACCGGATCATCCAGATTTTCCAGTGATTGTGTGAGGTAAAACTCACAGTTTCTTTCTGCCAGTATTTCTCTATGTAACTAAATAAACCTTGAGGTATTCAGAGATGTATTCAGGATTTGCTACTGCTTAATAATACAAACCCTCAGATTTGTTGCACTGGTTTTTCTGTATTGGATTTTTTTGGGGACTTGTGTCCTATGTGTGATTGATTTCTTGCTCAGTTTCCTTGTTTCGGAATCATATTTTATTCACTGTTGGCTGTTTCAGTAGTTACTTCAATAATTCAGATCTAAATTAATTATGTAAATGTAATTTACTTAAGAGGAGAAGTACACTCAGTTGATGCAGTAGGATTCCTTAGATTGTCAGATCTAGGAATTTTCACATACTGAAATCAGGTTAATACCCAATTCTAGCACATGCAATACATTTGTAGTGTTGGTGTTGGCTCCTGACTCCCTCTGAAAATCTATGGTACCTCTCCCTGCTGGAGTACATTTCGTTTTGTTTCCCATAGTAATCTAGAAGTCCATCTGCTCCTCCTTGTAGCTAGAGAAATATTCTCTAACCCCTGTCATATGAGTTAATGCTCCACTGTCTATATACCAAACACCCTGTGAAGTTGATCCTGACAAGCAAGCAAATTCGTCCTCCAACCTGGAAGAAAAATTCAAAGCTTCATCAATGTTGATTCTGTCAAATTCATGTTGAAGAATTTATAGTGAGCTATTCCTCTTTCCTCCGGACATTGATTCTACTAGAAACCCTCTATGTTCAACCAAGCAGTCTGCTTAGCGAAAAACTGAGCTGCAGTTTCTCCCTCTTACTGCTAGAATTACTAATCCAGTCATCTTCAAATTTTCTGCTAACCAGCAACTGGAAAATCGAACTGATGCCCTCAACAACTTGGCCTATCTGTCAATGATCTGTGTTGCCTCAAGTGTTGAGAATTTGGTAGGGCGTAGTTTAATTCAATTCTCTTATTTGATAACCACTTGTGTTATACTTGTTATGCTTCTATTGCTTAGATCTTATCTTCATTAACTTATTATGTTCTTCATCAAGTCAGTTATCAAAACACAAGAGACACAGAATTTTGGCTCTTCAAGCCAGGGCCAAAACATCTCCCTCTTAGAGAGGAAAACCCAAAAGTAATTCTTCTTTTAGATCTTCAATTGACAAGTACCATGACTATGACACAAGACTCGTGACATCAGCATGCCTCCAAGACCCTTGTCACTGCTCTTTACACTTCTCTGCATCGTATTGCACCAGTACTGAACTCGGTCCCTAACTAATGTACTTTTGTTTATTCCTTCTTCCTTAGCCTTCTCCTAGAATCTCCTTCTCGACCTATTATCTGCACCTTTGATACCCAAGACATAGTCCTTGTACTTGTTGGTATATTTCTCCTTAACATTGAGCTTATCCGAGAGTATAATGGTCTCCTTAACACTTGTGATATCTTTCTCTACGCTGTCAATATACCTATTTAGGGATCGTATTCCTAGTTGAACTATATCCTTTTCTTCCACACTGATTCTTCTCTTTGCTGGCTTGATTACAATTTTGTATCTTCGCACTTAATCTCAAATCTTGACGTGGCACATTGGACCCAAAACAGAGGTAAGTTATCCTTCCTTTATTTCGTTGTTCTGGCTTCCTTTCAGCGCATCAATTGTACCCTTAACTCGTCCTTAAACTTCAGATCATATGCAATCCTTGTCCAAACTGCTACAGACCTTTATCTAAATTGCCTCCCTGCAATCTAGCCGTAAAATCTCAGAGATATGCGAGATGTTTTATCTATCATTTGAGCGAAGTCCATATGGGTATATATAGTGGTTCGACCCTGTTTATTAGCTGACCTTAGCCAGTGAACCGTTGTGACTTATTTCAGTGAGCCGACATAACTAATAGTGCATCTTGAGGCTGACAGCATCAAGGAGACTTCTCATCATGTTTGAGCCAACTTGTGGAGCATATTGACAAGGTCCTGGAACATGCAATCATATCAACAATTTGTCCCTTTACAAGTGTAATATCACTTCATATACATGACTCTTTAATTATATTTATGACAAGATGACAAACTGCTAAAGACATCAAGAAGAAGTATTTGACCTATAATAAAAACTCCTTGTTCATGAAACCCATGAAGCAAGTATTTACAAAATACATTTTATTATCTTTGTCTTCTTCATTACATAAATTCATAATTAGTAGTCATTATGAAGACCGAACCTAGTTACACATTCCAACACTCCCTTTTAACTAGGGAGGTATTCATAATGGTACATGGTCACTTTCAATCTGAAGAATTTTGATTGCTAATCCATCTGTTATAGCATCATATTATCCAGCATTGTTACAGTGCAAGGCCTTGACTAACAACTCCATCTCTCCACGATACCAAGAGCTACAATGTTGGTGAACCGTGAGACCACTGATTATAGACAGCTTCATCATTATCTCCAAGGTACATACTCCACCCAAGTGTTCATTGAGTATGGCCTTAAAGGACTATTCTTATCGGGATAGCTATGGTGAAAAGTGTAACTAGGTATGGTCTTCATAATGACTAGTAATTATGAATTTATGTAATGAAGAAGACAAAGATAATAAAATGTATTTTGTAATGCTTGCTTTATGGGTTTCATGAGCAAGGAGTTTTTATTATAGGTCAAAGACTTCTTCTTGATGTCTTTAGGTATTTGTCATCTTGTCATAAATATATAATTTAGAGTCATGTATATGAAGTGTTGTTACACTTGTAAAGACAATCATTGATGAAAATGTATGCCTTAAGACCTTTTCAATATGCTCCTTGAAGTCAGCTCAATACATGTTGAAGATCCACCATCATTCATGTCGACCTACACACTAGTTCATGTCGGCCTATCCACAGAAGTCAAGTCGGCCTAGAAGAGGGAGACAGTCCCTATATAAAGGAAGGATTGTGGCCTCATTTGGAGAGATCAAGTTCGGACAAGTTTTGTGATTCAAGTGTGGGTTAAGGGTTGTAGTGAAAGCAGAATAGAAGAGAGCGGAATAGAAGAGAAAAACAACGAAGGAAGAAGAGGATAAACCACCTTTGTTTTGGGTCTATCTTACCTCATCTAGTTCTATGATTTGGTGCGAAGAAAGGAGACATTCCAGCAAGGCTATAAGGCAGTACAGCAAGGAATAAAGGCTCTCTGTTTTGGGTTTAAGTTCATGATATAAGTCTGAACTACAGTGCGAGAAAAGGAGGATATATACCGCCGAAAGAGAGACTACAAAGGCATGCTCACAAAGGGAAAAGGTCTCAATCTAGCCTTCAGTACAGCAGTCCATAACGAGGAGTCTTAGCAACAAGAGGAAACTTGCAAAGAGTATCAAGCGAAGGAAGGATCTCGGACTTGGTAGTAAGAGGAATTTCTTAGAGGCTAAAGAAAGACAATAGAAGGCACATCAGTAAGGGCTGCTAGATAAGGGACCAAGTTTCCCTAGCGTTGGTGCAGCACAGTGCAGAAAGGGAAGATCAAAATAAGGAGCAAAGAAAGAGCAGTGACAAGGTCTTGAAGGCATATTGGTGTCAAGGGTTTGTGTCATGGTCATCGTACTTGTCAATTGAAGATATATAAAAAGAATTACTTGCGAGTTTTCCTCTCCAAGAGGGAGAGGTTTTGGCCTTGGCTTGAAGAGCCTAAATTCTGTGTCTCTTGTGTTTTGATAATTGACTTGATGAAAAACATAATAAGCTAATGAAGATAAGATCTAAGTAATAGAAGCATAACAAGTATAACACAAGCAATTATCAAGTAAGAGAATTGAATTAAACTATGCCCTACCAAAATCTCAACATGGTATCAGAGCTAAGGTGTTGAAGACAAGAAAGGGTTATTTGGCAAGAAGACACTCAAGTACCAAGAGATCAAGGATCAGTTTTCTAGGAGACACAAAGCAAAAGTCAGAGATCTACATTCAGTTCTAAAGAGGCAGTTTGCAGAAATTGGAAAGCCATCAAGATCAAGGACCTATATATCAAGAAGGACACCGTGCAGAAGCCATCAACAACTATTTGGTGTTGAAATCAAATCAACATTGTTGAAGTCATCATCAAGCCATCCTTGATCATCATCATCACCAAGGATTCAAGGTGATCTAGCTCTCATTGAAGAAGCTAATCAAAGAGGGAGCTCCTGCTGCTATCTACATCATCATCAACAAGGAAGTTGATAGAAGAAGAAAAGAATCTACTCAAGTAAGTATATTTATGACTTCATCTAAATCTGTCAAAATGTATTTTTGCTAAGAAAGAAACAAACTGGTTGGGGTTTCAAACTTTCTTGCATGGAGGAAAAGGACATATCCAAATCTTACTAAGAATGAAGTCATATCAAAAGGTCATCAACTAGACCTTCAAAAGAAGATACTCAAGCTCATGCCAAATACATGAAGGGAGACATAAGAGCCCAGAGGATTCTTATAGAATCCATAAAGGACTCTCTCATTCCCTATGTATCAAAATATAATCTTCAAAAGAAATATATGACAAATTGGTGGAGTTGTTCTCAGTGAGTACTACAGGGGAAGTATTATCTCTAAGACAAGAACTATACACGAGAGGAGGGAATAACTTCATGCTTTATGAAGATTTCTGAAATAAAAGACTAATAGCAGGAATTGGGAGAAGCAATGTCTAATAGAGAAATAACTACGGTGGTGTTGAATGCTCTACCAGAGGGATGGGAAAACTTCACTTCAAGGATTTATGGAAAGAAAGAAGCAACACCATTCCAAGATCTATGGTCTCTATGAGAATTAAAAGAGACAACGTTAAAAGCTAAAGTGTATATAGGATCAAATGAAGAGAATCAAGCCTATGTTGCCATGTCAAGGAGAAAGGGAAGATTCGATAAGGTTGGTCCTCAAGAAGAAAAGAAGAAGCATGGATAAGATACGATGCTATGAAATATTGTACCAAATCTAATGAGGAGAAGAGGAAAAAGGAAGAAGCCCATATTGTCGGAAAAATGGAAGAACCAGATTCAAATAAGCCTAAGAAAGAAGAAGTGAAAGACCTCTATTATGATTGAGATCATCTTCCTCTTTAAGAGGTATCTATCAGGTTATAAAATGGTATGTTAGAAGCATGGTATATTAGATAAAATGCATCACTCCAGGATTGGCATCATGATGGAAGCATTAAAGGAGGAGCACTCGTTGTAGGACGATGTCTGAAACACATATGTGACATCTATACTATAAGTGGCTCCTGGAAACTGCCCTGAAAACAACATTTATAGAAGGCAATCATCAAGATCAAAGGTCATCATTCAATAATCAATAAGGAAATAAGTGTTGAAATTTTCTAATGGAATCCTCTGTGGATTCACTGATTAGAAAGAAATCAAAAAGGTTCCTTCGAGAATTCTAACTAGCAGAATTCTAGGATTGGAATATGATGAGATATTGATGAAGCAAGACAAGAGAATGAAACTCTTTCATTCTAAAGAAACCTATTGCAAGATGACTCAAAAGGAAAAGAATGAGGTACATGTATATATATGCTGACACTCAATACTATGAAGTCATGTCATGTGGTTGCAGGTAGTACACTTCTATCTTTAGAAGTATGATCAAAATAGAAAGCAGAAACACTTCCAATGCACAGGTTGCCAAAAGGCATGATCTACACTAGATGAAATCAACATAATATGTCCTCATATGGAATATGAGGTGATTATACAAGGAATTGAACAATGGAAGTTCCTGGGAATGAAATAAAATTGTGTGGAGAAAGAGAGAAAAAGGAAGAGATCGCGAAAAAGTTGAATCATGAAAAGAGGCAGTCAACATCCAAGGAAGCCAAGAAGACTTGACTACAAAATCTCCTAGGAAGATATGTAGACTCTGATAAGAAGTCCGGAAAAGATGAAGACACTTGGAAATACATATCTTTTGGAGATGTGTCAACATATACGAAGGATGTCAATTCCTACAAGAAGGATGTCATGGTGAGAGATTATCACTGAGGTAACTTTTGATTTAAGTATTCATATTTATAATTGAATAACATTTTATGAGCTTATGCAGGGATGCCAAATGGAAGTAGATGTCTTCCACAAGTTGATAACCATATGGCAGGATGAAAGATCCTTGGAAGATATATGGTTCGAAAGAAAGTAGCATAACATGAAGCTAGACCAGATGACAATACTAATGGATCACTTTCTAATAGTAGACATGGCTCTTGGATGAAAGTGATGGATGACCTGTGCCCTAAGAAGAGATCCCAAAGTTGACGGCTTCTCAATTCATGACATCAACAGAAGGAGTACTTCATGAGCAGCTGGATGTTTTCATCATTGTTGCTACAGGTCTCTGACTAAGAGGGAGCCTAATAATAAGTTTATTGCTTGGAAGAAACTCTATGATTCGTAAGCCAAGAAGAAAGCTTAGGTGCATTCTTTATATTCCTCTGTGGAATACGTCCTCCCTAGTTAAGAGGAAGAAATAGATGCATCATTTTGGTCTTCACCTGGAAGACAGAATACGGGATTGGGTAATCATCTGGCATTCGATACTCTTTGAGAATGTGATAAGACGTTCTGATAAGAGTAGTCGTGAAAGGATGGATATTCTTCGAGGATTAGCTATCCCGATAAGAATAGTCCTTTAAGGTCATACTCAGTGAACACCTTGGTGGAGTGTGTACCTTGGATACAATGATTAAGGTGTCTATAATCATTGGTCTCACCATTCACGGTTCACCAACATTGTAGCTCTTGGTATCGTGGAGAGATGGAGTTGTTAGTCAAGGCCTTGCACTGTAACAATGTTGGATAATATGATGCTATAACAGATGGATTACCAATCAAAATTCTTCTTATGAGATTCTTCAGATTGAAAGTGACCATGTACCATTATGAATACCTCCCTAGTTAAGAGGGAGTGTTGAAAAGTGTAACTAGCATCGATCTTCATAATGACTAGTAATTATGAATTTATGTAATGAAGAAGACAAAGATAATAAAATGTATTTTGTAATGCTTGCTTCATGGGTTTCATGAGCAAGGAGTTTTTATTATAGTTCAAAGACTTCTTCTTAATGTCTTTAGGGATTTTCCATCTTATCATAAATATATAATTTAGAGTCATGTATATGAAGTGTTGTTACACTTGTAAAGACAATCATTGATGAAATTGTATGCCTTAAGACCTTGTCAATATGCTCCCTGAAGTCGACTCAAGACACGTTGAAGATCCACCATCATTCATGTCGACCTACACACTAGTTCATGTCGGCCTACCCACAGAAGTTAAGTCGGCCTAAAAGAGTGAGACAGTCCCTATATAAAGGAAGGATTGCAGCCTCATTTGGAGAGATCAAGTTCGGACAAGTTATGTGATTCAAGTGTGGGTTAAGGGTTGTAGTGAGAGCGGAATAGAAGAGCAAAACAACGAAGGAAGAAGAGGATAAACCACCTTTGTTTTGGGCCTATCCTCTAGTTATGTGATTTGGTGCGAAGAAAGGAGACATTCCAGCAAATATATAAGGCAATACAACAAGGAATAGATGCTCTCTGTTTTGGGTTTAAGTTCATGATATAAGTCTGAACTACAGTGCAAGAAAAGGAGGATATATACCGCAAAAAGAGAGACTACAAAGGCATGCTCAAAAAGGGATAAGGCCTCGATCTAGCCTTCAGTACAGCAGTGCGTAAGCAGGAGTCTTGACAACAAGAGGAACCTTGCAAAGGGTATCAAGCAAAGGAAGGATCTCGGACTTGGTAGTAAGAGGAATCTCTTAGAGGCTGAAGAAAGACAATAGAAGGCACATCAGTAAGGGATGCTAGATAAAAGACCGAGTTTCCCTAGTGTTGGTGCAGCATAGTGGAGAAAGGGAAGATCAACATAAGGAGCAAAGAAAGAACACTGACAAGGTCTTGAAGGCATACTGGTGTCAATGGTCGGTGTCATGGTCATGGTACTGTGAAAATTCCAAGATCCCAGATCTAAGAATCCCTATTGCTACAACCGAACTCGAACTACTTCTACTTGTAAATTCAGATTTAACAAGTTATTAACAGATTACTTTTGGAAATACTGAAGCAACCTTCACTCATTAAAATACATTTGTGAAAAGGAAATTGAGCAAGAAAGAATAACGCAAACACAGGATACCGTTATTTTTTGACAAACGTCCCTGAAAAAACCCAATGCGGGAAAACCGGTGCAGCAGATCTGAGGGTTATATATTATGCAATAAATTTCTGAATACAAATTTGGGATGCCTTTCTGGCAATCCCTGCAGAGAATGTGACTAACAAAAAGTTAGTGAGAAAAATCTCACACTGATCTTGAAGCTCAAAGGACCAACAACCCCGGAACTGCAAGCCCTCCACTGCGATGCGCAGTCTCTGCATCACTCTGCGTGGGGACTGAGTGGATTCTACGTTACTGATCGTTTGTTGGCTGGATCTGCCCTTCTAGCCTCTTACGGTCTCATATCTAGGCTCTCCGGCACTGGATCTAGCTGACCCTCAGCTAAATCTCAAATTCCCTTGAGGTTGCAGTGATGCCTCTGCGTAGCTGCTACACTACCTCTGCTGATTTGCTCTCTGCCTTCGTTGTTGTGTATTCTCTAGCTTAGGAAAATCTCCAACCGGAATCACTGTCCCTCACTGCAATCAAGAATCACTTAGCCCTGATTTTTGTCTGAGCGCTGCTCTGTCAGAAAAATTCAATCACTTGATCCTCTCGATGTGTCTTTCCAAATGACCCTCAAACCTTCCTTTATAGCTTTCTCATTGAGACTTCAACGACCGAGATTAGATCTCCAATCAACAAATAAGGTTATAACTTGACTTGAACAATCTTCTCTAGAATATTCACACTCTGTTTTATTAATACCCTTTAATTATTTAATTTTCCTAAGTTTAAACTTAGGGTCACATTAAAATAATTAATTATTTTAATAAAACACATTCTGAGTGAAATTTTCACAAAAAATTTCTGGGTTCTTTGGAGTACATGTGCCTAAGCCTCTCCACAAATTTTGAGACTTAGAGCACTTCCGATGCTATCAAAAATCAACACTCCCTGTTAGCGAGGAAAAGTGTTCTAACAAAATGCCTGCTACACATTGCTCTGACCTTGAAGCATCCTCCCTCTACCTTGATGATGTCTGACATGTTGCCCATCAATCACTGTGTTGCTGCTACAATGTACGGTTGTTGACCCTGCCACAATCAACACTGCATTTGTACTGCAACTCCCTCTCAAATGCTGCATCTGTTGCTAGCACTGCCACTGCTAACTTTGCACTGCAACTCAGCTGCTGAGAGAAGCAATTGAAAACGTCCAAAAATCTAAACAAGTGTTTAGGATGCATCTCGGTGTTGAAAACACTGATTGATGATAGCTACTGCGTTGTCCCTCTGATGCACTGTGATGATGTTGCTTTGCACTATGTTGTTGTTGCTCTACACTATGTTGCTACAACTCTGCTCTACGCTACTCAGAAGTTGGCGTTGTTATCCACTGCAACTGTCGTCTCTACACTCCTCTACACCGACGGAAAACTCCTCCAGCCTGCTACTGCTGAAAATGGCACCTATAGCAAGGTTGTGATCCGAGAGGTGGACTCCTCCAGGATCCTGCCCAAGTGCATTTCTGCTGAACTACAGCTCAATGTCGCCCCATATCCCTCCTGGAGATGTGTGAGAGTTCATGGCATACTCAACCTCATTGATCTCGTAGTTGGAGACTCCCTCCAACCGGTCCAAATCTCGAATCCCATGAGCTTCCATGGTCGTCAAAAATGTCAAATTTGCTCCTCTTCTTCCCCCTCTGCGCAGCACTGGACAAGCTTACACACTCCTTGTGCAGCTCGTAGATCTACTGCCTGGATCTGCTGCTCAGATCTTGAAGAACTGAGATTCGTCAATTAGGAATCTCTTGAGAGAGAAAATTCCCTCACTGTGTTGCTTCTTCCTCTTCTGACAATTTATGCCCCGAAAAATCAAAGTTTTGCCTGCAGAAATTGCATCCCACCAGCGCTACGCTGCTCCCTATGGTTCAACAAAATTCCGATCTGGAGATCTTACCTCTCTGTCAACTCACTCAGAGAGAGATCTACCCAGAAACTTCAGCCCTCCAAGCCTGCACAATCCCTCTTAGGATTCGAACTGTTGCTTTCTGCAATTTTTCGACCTCTGTCACCCACTGGATCTGCTCTTCACGATTCACAATGCAAGCTCTGATACCACGTGAAAATTCCAAGATCCCAGATCTACGAATCCCTACTGCTACAACTGAACTACTTCTCCTACTTGTGAATTCAGATTTAACAAGTTATTAACATATTACTTCTGGAAATACTGAAGAAATTACTGAAGCAGCCTTCACTCATTAAAATACATTTGTGAAAAGGAAATTGAGCAAGAAAGAAAAATGCAAACACAGGACACCGGTATTATGGACAAACGTCCCCGAAAAAATCCAATGTGGGAAAACCGGTGCAGCAAATCTGAGGGTTTATATATTATGCAGTAAATTTCTGAATACAAATCTGGGATGTCTTTCTGACAATCCCTGTAGAGAATATGACTGACAAAAAGTTAGTGAAAAATATCTCACATTGATCTGGAAGCCCGATTGACCAACCTCGAAACTGCAAGCCCTCCACTGAGCTACACAGTTTCTGTGTCACTATGAGTGCGGACTACGTGGCTTTTGCGTCACTGGTCTTCTGTTCGCTGGATTTGTCCTTCTGGCCTCTTTTGGTCTCACACCCCGAATCTTCGAGACTGGATCTGGCTGACCATCTGCTGAATCTCGAATTCCCTTGAGGCTGCAGCGCTGCCTCTGCCTCTGTGTAGATATTATGTTACCTTTGTTGATCTGCTCTCTTCCTTCTCTATTGTGTATTCTCTGACTCAGAAAAATCTCCAACCAGAATTACTACCCCTCACTTCCATCAAGAATCACTTAGATCTGATTTTTGTGCGAGCACTGCTCCATCAGAAAAAATCGATCACTTGATCCTCTCGGTGTGTCTTTCCAAATGACCCTCAAGCCTTCCTTTATAGCCTTCTCATTGAGACTTCAATAATCGAGATTAGATCTCCAATCAACGGCTAAGATTATAACTTGACTTGATCCATGTTCTCTAGAAGATTCACACTCTGTTTAATTAATACCCTTTAATTATTTAATTTTCCTAAGTTTAAACTTAGTGTCACATTAAAATAATTAATTATTTTAATAAAACACATTCTAAGTCGAATTTTCACAAACGATTTTTGGGTTCTTTGGAATACATGTGCCTAAGCCTCTCCACAAATTTTGAGACTTAGAGCACTTTCGATGCTACCAAAAATCAACAGGTACTTGTTAATTGAAGATATATAAGAAGAAGTACTTTCGGGTTTTCCTCTCCAAGAGGGAGAGGTTTTGGCCCTAGCTTGAAGAGCCTAAATTCTGTGTCTCTTGTGTTTTGATAATTGACTTGATGAAAGACATAATAAGCTAATGAAGATAAGATCTAAGTAATAGAAGCATAACAAGTATAATACAAGCAGTTATCAAGTAAGAGAATTGAATTAAACTATGCCCCACCAAATTCTCAACAAGCTAATCCTCAAAGAATATCCATCCTTTCACGACTACTCTTTCTATAGATGTCCTAATACATCTCAATAGAGTATCAGACGCTAGATGATTACCCAATCCCACATTCTGTCTTCCAAATGAAGACCAGAATGATGTGTCTATTTCTCCCTCTTAACTACAGAGAACATATTCCTAAGCTTTCCTCTTGGCTTAGGAATTACCAAGATTCTTCCAAGTAAGAAACTTATTAACTAGGCACCCTCTTGTCCAATGACTTGTCCAGGCTCTCAGGGACTTGCTTCCAAGCTCCCTCTTAGCCAAGGACTTGTCCAGGATCCCAGGGACTTGCACCAACAGTGATAAAAATATCCAACTGCTCATGAAGGACTCCTTCCGTTGATGTCATAAATTGAGGAGCCTTCAACTTTGGGATCTCTTCATAGGGCACAGATCATCCATCACTTTCATCCATGAGTCATGTCTTCAAAAATTGATTCATCAATCTTCTCATCTGATCTAGCTTCATGTCATGTTGCTCTTCTTCGAACCATATTTTCTTTCAAGGATCTCTCACCCTGCCATATGGTTATTAGTTGTGGAAGACATATACTTCCCTTTGGCAGCCTTGCATAAGGTCATCAGATATTAATTAATTATAAATATAAACTTTTAAATCAAAAGTTACCTTAGTGATGATCTTTCACCATAACATCCTCTTGTAGGCATTGGCATTCTCTGTTTACAGATTGACACATCTCCTAACGATATGTATTGTCAAGGGTCTCCATCTTTTTTAGACTAATATCAAAGTCTACATATCTTCCCAGGAGATCTCCTAGTCAAATCTTCTTGGCTTCCTTGGATGTTGACTGCTTCTTTCTATGGTTGTACTTCTCACGATCTCTTCCTCCACACAATTTTATTTCATTCTCAGGAACTTCCAATGTGAAGCTCCTTGATAGTATATAATTACCTCATATTCCATATGAGGACATATTATGTTGATTTCATCTAGTGTGGAACATGTCTATTGACAACTTGTGCATCAGAAGAGTTTTTGCTTTCTTATTTTGATTATACTTCCAAAGATAGAAGTATACTACCTGCAACCATATGACCTCATAGCATCCAGTGTCAACATTTATATATATATATACCTCATTCTTTTCTTTTTGAGTCATCCTGTAGCAGATTTCCTTTAGAATGAAGAGTTTCATTTCCTTGACCTGCTTGATCAATATGTCACCATATCCTAATCCTAGAATTTCTGCAAGTTATAATTCTCGAAGAAACCTTTTGCTTTTTTTCTAACTAGTGAATGCAAAGAGGAATTAGAAAATGTCAGCACCTGTTTTCTTATTGATTATTGAATGATGACCTTTGATCTTGATGATTGCCTTCTATAAATGTTGTTTTCAGTGAGGTTCCCTGGAGCCATTTGTAGCATAGATGTCACATATGTGTTACAGACATCCTCCTACTGTGAAAATTTCTGAATTTACTAAACAGAAACCCTACTGTTAAATCTTGATTTACTTGTCCTACTTACATAAGTTATTAATCTGAAAAATTCAACATTAACATCGAAGTAAATACAGTTAACAGCCTACACATACAGATCAATACTGAATAACATGCACATAGACAAAGTGACACACAAGGATTTTCTGGACAAATGTCCCCGAAAAAACCCAATGCGGGAAAGTCGGTGTTGCTAGCTTCTGGATGGTTTTTATTACTATGCAGATTCTAAGTACAACAAATCTAGGCACCAAACTGGTTAACCCGATAGAGAAAAATAAACAGCAGCAATAACTCTATCCCGGAGACAGAAAATCTCACTGATTCACACCCTCAAACGAGATTTACAGAATCAGCCCGTTTCCGGCCTCTAGAAACCCCAGCACTACTCTGAAGCCCTCTGTGTCAGCTTGCCTGGCCTACATCAGCCTCTGCGCTGCTTAGGAAGGGCCTGCATCACCCTAGAAGGGGTTAAATTGTCCCTGCGCTGACCTAGTTGGGCCTGCGTCAACCCTCCTAGCCTCCTACTGCCTCTGCGTTGCCCCTGTTGGGCTCTCAGCTGCTCTGCGTAGCTGCTACGTAGGATTGCCCTTCTCTGCCCTTGTTTTACTCTTGGCCTAGGACTAGACCATCCCCCTCGCCAATATTGCCCCTCGCTGCAACTGAAACACTTCTGAAATACCTAGCAAACCACACCCTAGAATCTCAGCTTAGCTTCAATGCTCTGCCAGTGTGTGTGTGTTCTCCAACTGACCCCAAGCCTTCTTCTTATACTTTTCTCATTGGAAAACCAACGATCGTGATCTAATCTTGAATCAACGGCTAGGATTAGAAGCTGCTTGATCCGCGTCATTTAAGTCATTTTCATCACATGTTTAATTTAATTAACTTTAATCTTTTAATTTTCCTAAGTTTGACTTAGGGTCCTTAATTAAAAATATTAATTAATTAATTAATTAAAATTATCTTAAACCTGATGATATTTCTTCAAACGCTTTCTGGGTCTTGGAGATCTTATGTACTCTACTCCCTCCACAAAGTTTGGGAGCTAGAGCACATCTGATGCTACCCCAACACCCCAAAATCTCAACACCTACAACGAGTGCTCCTCCTTCAATGCTTCCATCATGATGCCAATCCTGGAGTTATGCATTTATCTAATATACCATGCTTCCTAACATACTATTTTACAATTGACAGAAACCTCTTAAAGAGGAAGATGATCTCAATCATAGTAGATATCTTTCACTTCTTCTTTCTTCTATTTCTTTTGCATCAGGTTCTTTCCTTTCTTCGGTGACATGGGCTTCTTCCTTTTTCCTCTTGTCCTCATTAGATTTGGGACAATCTTTCATTACATCCATAACATCATATCTTATCCATATTTCTTTTTTCTTCTTGAGGATCAAACTTACTAAATCTTCCCTTTCTCCTTGACATGGCAGCATAGGCTTGATTCTCTTCATTTGATCCTATATTCACTTTAGCTTTTAACCTTGTCTCTTTTAATTCTCATAGAGACCATAGATCCTGGAACGATGTTTCTTCTTTCTACATAGATGCTTGAAGTGAAGTTTTTGTGAAAATTTCTGAATGTTACTATTATGTAGAAATCTACTGTTAGATTTGGTTATGCTCCTACTTAATTAAGTTATTAACTGAAGAATTCAAATTAATATCGAAGCAAAACACATAACAAACTTTCAACAATTCAGATCTAGAAAAAGTACATGCACACATAGACAAAGTGACACAGTGATTTTCTGGACAAATAGTCCCCAGAAAAACCCAATGTAGGAAAACCGGTCTCTGGTTGCTGGAGGGTTTTATTATTAAGAGTATTTCTGAATATAGCAATTTCTGTGTTCCAGATCTGGAAAACCCGACAAAGAAAATATAGATCTACAACTCACCGGTTGTTCTGAAGCCAAAATATTGACTGATCCACACCCTCAAATGGGATTTACAGGACTCCGCCAAAATTAGGCCCTAGAAACCCCAGCGCTGCCCCTAAATCCCCTGCGTCAGCTTCTATAGCCTCTGCGTCCCTCAGCGCTGGCCTCGAAAGGGCTGTGTAACCCCGAAATGCGTGACACAGTCCCTACGCTGCCCCTGAGGCTCTCTGGGTAACCAATTAAGGGTTTCCAGCTGCCTTACACTGCCTTGGGAGTGATTGCGCAGCACCTGCGTAGTTGAAGCTGACCTCTTGCTATTGATGTCCCTGCTTCTTTGCGATGCCTTTATGAAGCTGATCTTTGTCTCTTGTTGATTCTAAACACTGGGATCAGATCATCCCCTTTGTCTAAACTCCCCTCTCTGCAGTTGAAACACTTCTGAGAATTCGTAGCAAACCATGCCCTAGAATCTCAACTTAGCTTCAGTGCTCTGCCTCTGTATATCTTTACAAATGACCCCAAGCCTTTCCTTTATATTTTTCTCGTTGGGAAACCAAAGGCCATGATCAGATCTTGAACCAATGGCTAAGATTAAAAGAAAGATTGATCTGTGTGACTTAGGACAATTTCATCACATGTTTAATTTAATTAACTTTAATTATTTAATTTTCCAAAGTTTAGACTTAGGAAATACATTAAAATAATTAATTAAATATCTCCCAAACCAGATGAAATTTCCCAAATATCTTTCTGGGACTTGTAGATCATGTGTATTCTAGTCCTTCCACAAATTTTGGGAGCTAGAGCACATCCGATGCTACCCCCACTACACAAAATCTCAATAGTTTTCCCATCCCTATGGCAGAGCACCACTATAGTTATTTCTCTATCAAACATTTCTTCTCCCAATTCCTGCCATTGTGTTAATTTTGGGCAACTAGGTCCAAACTCCATGTTGTGATGCTCAGATGACGATGCCAATATTTTTATTGGGTTCCTCTTTCGGAGAGGTGCAAGAAAGATCTAAAGATCATCTTGATCGGATGAGCAGAACATTTATTTTGAATTAATTCCACTTATGTGCAAGGTCGGCTAGAATTGTAATGTAGGCTTGGAGCCCCAACACGTGTCACACACCCTAACAATACATTCTGAATGCCATGTATTCATTACTACCATTCTCAATAATAATGTGATTCTTGATTTTGATGAAGTATTGTCGAGATGCACTCAAGAGGAAACAAGAATGATGGAATATGAAAATGAAGGTAATGTTTTCTTCATCACTCGTGCTAAGAAGAACAATGGTGGTCCGAGGAACCATGGAAGAGCAGGGGCCCGAGGAAAGAAAGGAAGACGTTACACATGTAACAAGGCTAGCCATTATGCTAGAGAATGCCCTAATAGAAGGGATTCTCCCGAGGATGATGATAACAACAACAACAGGAGGAATGGCAATCAAAAGAACAACTGGTTCAAAGGAAAGAGGAAGGCTCCCTCAAGTCGCAATGGAAATGGGCAACCTTTCAAAAGGTTAAGAAATTCCAGGTATGAGGAATCTAATGCTGTTGATGATAAGAAAAATGAATTCATTCTTGTATCTGCCCTTTTTGCTGCATCTCCACCCGACACCATGGATGTCTGGTTGATTGATAGTGGTGCTTCAAGGCACCACACTGGGTTAAAGAAGTGCTTTCTGATTTGATTGAGAAGGATACTAATCTGAAAATTATCCTTGGAGATAATGCCACCTATCCCGTGAAAGGGACAGGGACTGTGACCCTCCATCTATCTTAAGGTCAAGTCCTTCACTTGCAAGATGTATTCTATGTACCTGATTTGAAGAAGAACCTTGTGTCTATTTCGGCCATGGAAGACAAAGGTTTCAAGGTGGCATTCGTCGATGGAAAGGTACGCATCTAGAAGAAGAGTCTCAAGGAAGCTCTTACAATTGGGTTTAGAGTTGATACACTCTACCAGGTTGGAGGAATTCCACTAGGGGCTATGACATGTGATATTATTCGTCAAAGCGAACTATGGCACCGAAGGTCTGGATACCTTCATTACAAAGCCCTTCCCGAATCAAGGAAGGTGGTGATAGGGATGCCCGAATTCAAAAATGATCATGAAGGTGTATGTCAGGGTTGTGCCGAAGGAAAGCATACAAGGGGACCTTTCCCCTCAAGTGTCACAAAGACATCTGATGTCTTGCAATTGATACTTTCTGATCTGTCTGGTATGCTGCTCGTGACATCTTTGGGAGGATGTTCTTATTACATGACGTTTATAGATGACTTCTCTCGCAAGACCTAGATATACTTCTTGAAGAATAAGGATGAAGCATTCATGTGGTTTCGTACTTTCAAAGCCTTGGTGGAAAATCAAACAGGAAACAAGATCAATATTTTGAGGACCAATAATGGCACTGAATATGAGACGCACGAGTTCAATAATTTTTGCAGAGAAGCTGGCATTAAGAGGGAGACCACAACCGTGTATACCCCTGAGAAAAATGGCATTGTTGAAAGAAAGAATAGGACCATTGTGGAAGCTGCCCGTGCCATGCTATGTGACCAAGGTCTTCCAAAGTTTCTATGGGGAGAAGCTGCGAACACTACTGTGTACCTAAGTTGCACGAAATGGGGAAACGGAAACAAGTTTCCGAAACGGGAAGCGAAGCGAAACGCGACCTCCCCAAATTTTGGAAACAGGGAAACGTGGTATATATATATAATTTAACTTTATATTAGAATTTAGGACATTTAAGAAATATTATGTGAAATCATAAAAGTTTAAAACATACATGATACATGATAAATTCAAAGCATAAACTATTACAAGTTACAACACATTTACTCATGAATGATAACAGACACAATGGAAATAGCCATCTCGGAATATCGGATTGGTGCTCTTGATTAAATATGAGTTCCATACCCTAATACATGACAAAATACGATGGAAACATTGCAATCACCCAACCCTGAAATCCTGAAAAACTGATAAGTCTGTTGGATTTTGAATGAGATCTAAAATTCTACTTTCTCCATATGAAATCCAATGAGGTCGAAACCACTCTCAAACATCCTTGAGTCATTTCATGGTAATGTTAAAAATTTAAGTAAAAGGATGAAAATGAAGATTAAGGAGAATGTCACTTTTACTTTAAGAATTTAACATTACCATGAATCACATATAAATACTAGGGACATAGGCTTTAAAAATCCATCTATAAGCATCCATAAATGATTACAATAATGTTAAAAAGCACGTAAACTGGAAAAAAACAAAAAAACAAAAACCAAGTTAAATCGCTTTAAAGGCAAGGAAACGCGGTCGTACAGCGTGGAAACGTGTTTCCGGCTGTACTGGCAACGTTTCCTGTACGGGAAAAGTGCCAGTATGGCTGGAAACGCGTTTCCAGGCCGTACGGTGTGCGTTTCCATGTTTCCGTTTCGTTTTTTGCCAGAAACGGGGGTGGGGAGGACGTTTCCTGCAACCTTGTTGTGTACATTCAAAATCGATGCTCGCATTCCACTCTAGACTCCAAAACTCCCGAAGAAGTCTTCTCTGGTAAGAAACCTGATGTTTCACATTTTAGAGTTTTTGGATGTCCTGTTTATTTTCATGTGCAGAAAGAGAAGAGAAGCAAGTTGGATGCTTCTAGGAAGAAGGGAATGTTTGTGGGCTACAGTGAAACTTCAAAGGCTTATAGAGTCTATGTGCTTGGTCAAAGAGAAGTGGAGATTTGCCATGATGTTAACTTTGATGAAGATGCTTCCCTCAGGAAAGTGATAAATCTTCCGAGCTCTGAGGAAGATCATGATGTAAGATCTGGGAATCAGGAAGAACCGAAAGATGAGATGATGTCTGATGTTGAAGGACCGATGGACCCCATTGATCCACCTCCTTCAATGAAAAGAAGACCCGCATGGCTCCAGGATACTCTCGAAGATGCTGAGAGACATATGGCCCCAAGGGGGGCATTCCGTGAAAGCAAGAAGCCAAATAGATACCAAGGGTATCTAGCATCCATGAGTACAGTCGTACAATATGAGCCTGGATCTTTTGAAGAAGTCGTAAAGCATCAAGTCTGGAAGGATGCTATGCACGAAGAGTATGAGTCCATTATGAAGAATGATGTCTGCGATGTGGTTCTGAGACCGGAGTACAAAGCTGTTGTCACCTCGAAATGGCTCTATAAGATCAAGCATGGATCTAATGGTAGTGTTTAAAAGTTCAAGGCAAGATTCGTTGCCCGAGGCTTCTCTCAAAAGGAAGGCATAGACTGTGATTATATATTTGCACCTGTGGCCTGATATACCACCATCCGATCTATTATTTCCCTTGTTGCTACGCAAGGATGGAATCTTCATCAAATGGATGTGAAGACCACCTTTTTGCATGGTTCGATAAAGGAAGAGGTGTATGTGGAGCAACCTCTGGGTTCGAAGTCCAGGATAGAGACTCTCATGTATACAGATTGAAGAAGGCCCTCTATGGGTTGAAGCAAGCCCCCAGGGCTTGGTACGTGAGGATAGATAGCTACTTGATGAAGCTGGGCTTCACTCGTAGTAATGCTGATCTGAACCTTTACTTCAAGGTTGATAGAGAAAAGCCTCTCATTCTGGTTCTCTATGTGGACAATCTCTTCCTGACAAGTGTTGACCCTCTCATTCATCAGTGTAAGAGGGAGTTGGCTTCTGAGTTCGAGATGAAAGACCTAGGACTGATGCATTACTTCCTAGGCTTGGAGGTCTGGCAAAGACTTGGCGAGATTTTCCTCTCTCAAGGAAAATACAATGTGAAGCTGTTGGAAATATTTGGAATGGTGGACTGCAAGTCCGTGTCGAAATCGATGGAGCTCAACTTTAAGAAGTTGAGTGGAAACGCTGCTGGGCCCATGCTAGCAAATCCTATCGAGTATCGTCAACTCGTAGGGGCCCTGATGTTCTTAGTGAACACCCGTTCGGACGTATGTTTTGCAGTGAACACTTTCAGTCAACACATGGTTGATCCTCATCACATTCACTGCGTTGGTGCCAAAAATCTGTTGAGATATCTTCGAGGCACGATAAACCATGGGCTGAGATACATTGTCGGGAGTTTGAGACTCCATGGATATACTGATGCCGATTGGGCTGGCAGTGTGGTGGATCGCAAGAACACATCTGGATGTTGATTCACACTTGGGTCTGCTTCGATATCTTGGATGAGCAGGAAGCAGAAGCTGGTGGCTTTGAGCACCGCTGAGGCCGAATACATTGCAGAGAGTATGGCCTATTGTGAATTTGTTTGGTTGCGAAAGCTCTTCAGTGAGCTGTTCGAGCATGTGCTAGATACCACCGTTATCCTTTGTGATAACCAGAGTGGGATTCGTTTTTCAGAGAATCTCGTGTTCCACGATCGATCCAAGCATATTGATATTAGGTACCAGTCTTCATCCGAGATATGGTACAGCGAGGCGCCGTAAGGTTCGATCATATAGGAACTGATGAGCAGGTCGCAGATATTCTCACAAAGCCCTTGGGGAAGGTCAAGTTCCTAACCTTCCGTGAGAATCTTGGAATCATGGAACGACCCTATGCTGAGGGTCCTGTTGGACGATGAGCTCTGGGAGCTCTAGGGGGCTTTGGGGATAGCTTCTTGGAGCTATAAGCAACCACAGGGCTAGGCTTGCCGAAACTTGTTGGTGTGCTTCTGCCCCATCGTTATGATATTGAGTTGGTTCACCTCTCTTTGATCTGTGCCCCGTATGCATCCTACCCATGGAGTCCCAGACTCATGGGAAGTACCTCTCATCTTGGCCAACGAGGTGGGAAAAGATAGAGACCAGTAGCAAGACCAATGGACGCATCAGAGATTGTCGTACTCTCTATGTCTAGGATGGCACGTGTCCAACCACTTGATCTGGGATCAAGTCTAGTGAGGTTTCATGCCTCCAACTAACTTCGGGTTAGTATGAGATTCCTTTGAGTCCTATAGAGGTTTCGGACCTCTGAGCTAATTTTGTCAACCGGGAGTGATGTCTTTGTGACTCACCTTTTGTTTTGAAATAAAGAAGCCAGCAAAGCAAGTTACGGCTGGATGACACACGATGTTTGGATGGCACAGGTGGATGGAGTTCTCCCTAGTTGAGAGGGAGTGTTAATTTTGGGAAACTAGGTCCAAACTCCATGTTGTGATGCCTAGATGACGATGCCAATATTTTTATTGGATTCCTCTTTCGGAGAGGTGCAAGATCGATCTAAGATCATCTTGATTGGATGAGCAGAACATCTATTTTGAATTATTCCACTTATGTGCAAGGTCAGCTAGAATTGTAATGTAGGCTTGGAGCCCCAACAGATGTGTCACACACCCTCACAGATGTGTCAGCGTTGGAGGTCATTTTCACCATCACTCATCACACATTTCTCTCTTGTGTCTGATTGGTTCGATCATCATTTGGAGCCTTCTCTTCTCTCACACGTGGGAAAACAGCAACTAGGGTTTTCTGATCTGATCTAGGGTTTCAGCGCAGCTTTGACCAGTATTGACTTTGGTCCCAGTCAACGCTTGGTCAACTTGACCTCGCTCTCTCCCAAAACTTCGATCTCTGCAGTCCGCATTTTTTGGCACAAAAAGTGAGGCTGGACGTTGACCTTTGACCTTGCTACGTTGACTTTCTGTTGTTGTTGTTTTGTGTTGACTGTTGACTGGACAATGTTGACTTTTGTTGACTTTGGGTTGACTGTTGTAGAGCTGTCTTGAGGGTTGTATGACACTTCTAGCTGGCTGACCGTGAGGAGACTTTGCTAGTTGAAGCATCCTGTTGACCCTCGTAATGCACCACAACACATATATTTTGTTGATCAAGTTAAGTGTATTTTTGGCTTGTCTTCCGTCGATCTATTGGTATGTTCTATCAGCATTTTACTTTCATGTTTATGTGATTGCTATTTGATATCGGATTTAAAGTAAAGTTGCATCAAGCATAGAACATCTACAAAAATTTACAATCTTGTATTTTGGAAATCTTCATAAAGTATGAAGTTATTCCCTCTCTAGACATCTCCAACGCGTATAGTTCTTATCTCAGAGTTATTACTTATCCTGCAGTACTCACCGAGAATAGCTCCACCAATTTTGTCATATATTTCTTTTGAAGATTCTAGTTTTGATACATAGGGGATGAGAGAGTCCTTTATGGATTTTATAAGAATCCTTTGGGCTCTTATGTCTCCCTTCATGTATTTGGCATGACTTCATTGCCCTTTTCTTCCATGCAATAAAGTTTGAAACCTGAACCAATTTGTTGCTTTCTTTGCAAAAAAGACATTTGATATATGAAGTCATAAAGATACCTACTTGAGTAGATGTTTTTCTTCTTCTACCAGCTTCTTTGTTGATGATGATGTACATAGCAGCAGGAGCTCCCTCTTAGATTGGCTTCTTCAAGAGAGCTAGATCACCTTTAATCCTTGATGATAATGATCAAAGATGCTCTGATGATGATTTCAACAAAATGAGGATTTGATGATGTCTTCAACTTGACTTTAATCATGATATACCTTTAGATTCCTTGAAGATAAAGGTCACCTCCTTGATCTTGCTTTTCTTCTTGTGTGAGTCCTTTGAGTAAGATTTGTGATCCCTTTGAAATGGCTTGAGGGATTCTCCAATTTCTACAAACTACTCCTTTTTGAATTAATGAAGATCTTCCTAGATCTGAAGATTTGTCTTTCAACGTAGATCTCTGACTTTCTTTTAGAGAACTGATCCTTGATCTTCTTAACACTTGAGTGTCTTCTTGTCAAATAGCCCTTTCTAGCACCTTAGCTCTAATACCATGGTGAGAATTTGGTAGGGCATAGTTTAATTCAATTCTCTTACTTGATAGCCAATTGTGTTATACTTATTATGCTTCTATTGCTTAGATCTTATCTTCATTAGCTTATTATGTTTTTCATCAAGTCAGTTATCAAAACACAAGGTACAGAATTTTGGCTCTTCAAGCCAGGGCCAAAACCTCTCCCTCTTAGAGAGGAAAACCCGAAAGTAATTCTTCTCTAGATCTTCAATTGACAAGTACCTTCACCATGACACAGAGCCTTGAGTCTTAACATCAGCATGCCTCCAAGACCCTTGTCACTGCTCTTTACACTTCTTTGCACCGTACTGCACCAATACTGAACTCAGTCCCTAACTAATGTACTTTTGTTTGTTCCTTCTTCCTTAGCCTTCTCCTAGAATCTCCTTCTTGGCCTATTATCTGCACCTTTGATACCCAAGACATAGTCCATGTACTTGCTGGTATATTCCTCCTTAACACTGAGTTTATCCAAGAGTATAATGGTCTCCTTAACACTTGTAATATCCTTCTCTACATTGTCAATATACCTATTTAAGGATCGTGTTCCTAGCTGAATTATATCTTTTTATTGCACGTTGATTCTTCTCTTTGTTGGCTTGATTACAATTATGTATCTTCGCACTTAATCTTAGATCTTGACGTGGCACATTGGACCCAAAACAGAGGTAAGCTATCCTTCCTTTCTTTCGTTGTTCTAGCTTCCTTTCAACGCATGAATTGTACCCTTAACTCATCCTTAAACTTCAGATCTTATTCAATCCTTGTTCGAACGGCTACAGACCTTTATCTGAATTGCCTCCTGCAATCTAGCCTGAGAATCTCAGCGATATGTGAGATGTTATGTCTGTCATTTGAGTGAAGTCCATATAGGTATATATAATGGTTCGACCCTGTTTATTAGCCGACCTTAGCCACTGAACCGTTGTGACTTATTTCAGTAGCCGACATGACTCATAGTGCATCTTGAGGCCGACATCATCAAGGAGACTTCTCATCATGTTTGAGCCAACTTGTGGAGCATATTGACAAGGTCTAGAAGCATGCAATCATATCAACAATTTGTCCCTTTACAAGTGTAATATCACTTCATATACATGACTCTTAAATTATATTTATGACAAGATGACAAACTCCTAAAGACATCAAGAAGTCGTCTTTGACCTATAATAAAAACTCCTTGCTCATGAAACCCATGAAGCAAGTATTTAAAAAAATACATTTTATTATCTTCGTCCTCTTCATTACATAAATTCATAATTACTAGTCATTATGAAGACCGAACCTAGTTACACTTTCCAACATCAAGAATTTCAGCCTATTGGTCATACTGATCAGCGAAATTCTTTCTTCTTCATCTAAGCTTCCCGGCTAATCATTTATGCTCTGATTCCATGTGAAAATTTCATCTATTGCAGCAACTGGAAATTATTCTTCCAACTGTAAATTTAATTATGCAGTTTATTTTCTATGGTAAACAATAAATAAAATCACAACTGCAATTTTCACCATAAAAAAACCTACGAAAAATAAAATACTAGAAACTGAGAAATTCTAGCACACACACAAGAATTTTAACACAATTATTTTTGGACAAATTTCCCCAGAAAAACCCAACTTGGAAAAACCGGTGCAGCAGATGAGGGTTTTATTATTCTTCTTCAACAATAATTTTGAGTACAATAATTTAGATGCCCAGCTGGCAATCTAATCTGAGGAAAACACTGGAAAAATTATTATGAAAATTTTCTCTCACCCGACAACTAATTTCTGCCACCGAAATTACCTCCCTAACTTCTGCGTTGAGCCTCCTGCATCACCCTCTACGTAGAGCTTACGCTACCCCTATGGGAATTTTGTTCTCCCTTCCTTTGCCTCTTCCGGCACTGGAAACCTTCCTCTCAGAATGTTGTTGCCCTCCTCTTCCACCTGCTACCCACCCTCTGGCTCTATCTTCTCTGCTGAGCTTCTGCTATTGAGAAAATCGAACTACCTGGGCAACTGAGTATCTGCACTGGTGTGTTCTCCATCTACCCATCGACTTCTTATAATCTTTTGTTGGAGCACCAACAGCCAAGATTAAAACATAATCGATGGCCCAGATTAATTCTCTGTCGATCCGTGTGATTTTCTAGATGATTCCCACCTTATCTCAATTAATATTGATTATTTAACTATATTCCCTAAGTTTAAACTTAGGAAATATTTAAAAATTGGTTAATAATCTAATTGAGAAATTTCTAGGTGGAATTTCCAGAAACGATTTATGGGTTTTGGAGATCTCACGTATTCTAGCCTCTCCACAAATTTTCGTAATTAGAACACATCCGATGCTACAAAAACTAACAAAGTGAAACTGTATTTGACTTTTGAAGAGTGACTTATGCCAAATCTAATGAGAAATGAAAAAAGAAATCAACAAAGTAATCACAAATTTTTAATTAAATTTTGTTAATTAAAAATCCTAAAAGTTGAGAACATAAAGCAAAGATAGCCACAAAGGAATTCTCAACAGGAAATAACTTCACAGACCAAATAAATCAGCTTCCATTAACAAAAGAGATGTGGCTGCATAAATTGGATAGAAATCAAGACTACCTTACCTAAAGAAACCAGACCAGACAGAGAGTAATACTCACTGCTCAGGACCTTGTTGGTCTACACAACATCATATGTAACCTAAAGGTTCAGACATTAAGACTTGAGGAAAAAAGACAAGGAGGAGGCTAGATGCTAGAGAAGAATGAAGATCTCTGAATGGCACTGATCATTTATTCCCCCTGCTACTAGATTTATGCTTGCAACTCAAATCCAAATTTGAAATCTGAAGCAAAGTTGAGAATGACTTTTCTTCATCTGATTATGCATGTGATCTCACCCATTTGGAATCCCTTCTTCAAATAAAGTTAATCCAAAAACGTGCATGAAAAAGGTCATAAATTTAGCATCACTTTCTGCAGAAAATAAACCACCGTAACAGTAAGAAAAGCATAATAAATCAAACAAAAAGGCAATTCCCTTCTCTCTCTGTCTGCTTGCTAAAACAAGCCTAAAAAAAGCTCCTAAGCCTGTGCCCTGCTTGTTGGTATCCATGCATCAAGATCTTTAAAATAGCACTGAAAGAAGCCCTCCTCTTGCTGGTAACAAATTTCTAAAAAACTGACGACAGTGACATGGAAATAGTCCTAAAAATGGCACTCAAAACAATGCCTAGCATACTGGTTTCATCCCTCCAAAAATGCACCCTTAATCGCTGATAACTGAGCCTACATATGGCACAAAAGTGAATGCTCCCTCTTCAAATGTAAGATAAATCAAACAACACCCATCATGCTGAACATTAACCAAGGAAAGCATCTTTCATCTGCTGACCTAGAACTTATAAGAAACAAGGCCCTTCTGCTACTAAATTTGATAGGCACAGGTCTCACAAAAGCCCTAAGGGGAGTACCCCATTAATCTTGTTTGTATGTTGACACTAAACACAAGAATAACCAGGCAACTCAAAGATATTCTGAGCATAAAAACATCACCTCCACATCCACATCTGAATCAAAATTGGCATGTATCTCAACAAGAACAAATTCAAGATCAGCAGCTAACTTGTTGAAAATAGACTACAACAGCTAACACTCAGGTCATGCAGATATCTTTCCAAACCTAACTCAGTGTACCCATAATAGCAGAACTTTCCTGAGCTTCCTTGTTCCTTAGGCAAAGTCACCAAATCTGCAAGTGTATTTTGACTTTGCTTGACTAGCAAGTAACCTTCTCTGATCTGATCTACGGTTGGAATATCTTTGACAAAACTTGATCTGAACCACTGATTTTTTTATTGCAGCTTCTGAAGATAACATAATTTAAAGTCCTGGACCACCAGACATTACAATTATCCTTCCCTCGCCCTTAATTTATCTTACGCAGAAAATAAATGGGAATGTCTCAAGACTAAGAAGAGAATGGTGATGGTTAATAGCTCCTCCAAATAACAACAGTTATGAAGGTCTATTATTGGCTGGGAGAATCAAAAGGAGCCAGATATTGACAACCTTCTCACATAACTGCCACTGCAGATTGACTTTTCATGCAATCTATGGATAGTTGTACACAAATTGTCCAGGGTAGTCACTGCTCCTGCCTCCATAGGCCCAGACTTCATCCTTGTACTAGTTAAGTGTTTGCTTGGCTGATATATAGATTAGCAACTAGTATTGTTAATGTACCATGTGTAGAGCAGCAAAAAGTGACGTGTGCCATCTTCATCACTCTGTTCATTCTAAAATAACTGCAATTCTTTTCTTAAAACCATTGCATATGATGACATATGATACCAAAAGGAATAGAAATCCATTAATTTGTAGTTAAAATCTATTTATCAACTGATTTTAGCAAGAGGAGGCGCAGCCTGTTGCAAAGTATTTAAAATGCAGCCCCACTGACTTGCAATGAAAAAATTGTATCAGATATTTTTCTTCCATAGTTCTAGAGACTGGGATCATCTGCCATTCAGTCCTACAAATGCCCATTTGTAGTTAAAATGCATTTAAATGGATTATAAATTCATTATTTCATAGACAATTTACCACTGATTTTAGCAAGAAGAGTTGCTGTCTGTTGCAAAGGCTTTAAATGCAGCCAAACTGACTTGCAATGCAAAAGTTGAGTTTCAAATATTTTTCTTCACATAGCTCTAGGACCATCTGCCATTGAGTCCTGCACATGCCCATCAAAGATCTATAACATGCAAGATGTGCATAGCAGAAAAAATCCTACAATAGCACCAAGACAGTGGAGAATGTCTGAAAAAACAATCAGGCTTCAAGTCTTTCAGTCAAATGAATGCAATGTTTCAAACAAATTAAATAGAGGCTGCAAATGTTTATCTATTCCCTTATTTTGAACCCTAGAACAGCTTTAACCTGCTCTTACGAGATACCAATACTATTAATGAGCAGTTTGTGTAGATTTAAATGCTAAAAAGGAAAAACGGCATGTGAAAGCGATTTGTTACAACAATCTCTTTTCAGAACGAGTACTTCATTATGAATAGCTACTAATTGATATTTCAAAATAGAAAATTATTCATGGAGATAAATAATCATTTATCTTCAAAAATTATAAAATATAACCATTGGCCTAAAGAACTCCTAAAATTTTAATTCTAAAAGAGGCATAGATTACTCATCATATGAGATCATTATTTAAAACCAAATAGAACCTGTTCATATATGCAGAATGTTCTGGAGGGTGCAATATTTTGCTTGTATGCCATGCTATCTACAGGGCACCAAGAGAACCACTGGCAACCAATTGCAGCTGCCTGCATGGCATGAGGATCTGTTGTTAGAGAACCGAAAAGCTTATCAGATAACGTCCATTGGATGTCATCTGGGTATAAACTTTAAAGTACCCAAAACCTTCAAACATAAAACTAACTCAGAAATAATAGTTAAATGCATTATTGACTGACAAGCAGAATGTTAAACATTGGATATTTTATGACATTCAAAAATACTCTAGCAACAAAGAAAAGAAATTAAAAACTTAAATAGTATCTGTAACGTACCCAATACCGCGTTATATACTTTGAGAATATGGGGTACTTCTCATAATCACCCAATTCGAACCAATTTAACTGAGAAACCAAACTAACTGTACTGTTATTAACTAATTGCTATCAGCAGGCATCACACTACAGATTTATGCAAGCTAACAGGCAGTCAAAAGAACAAGCTGTTAATTCAACCATGACATAGCCATAAAAATTCAGTAATAAATTCAATACAATTCACAGATACAATTAAGAATGCTATCTGTCCAGAATTGTTCACCAACTGGCTGGAGGGATATTCCACGCAACCATAGAATCCCTGCTGCACCAGTTGTCCCTGCAACAGAGGCTACCCCCAAGTTCAGGCTATGAATCTACAAGGGACACACTCTTCTTATGTTTGTCTCTAATTTTCTCTTCTCACAGCTCAATTTCCAAGCTAAGAGTCACATACAGCAATTCCCAATCCACAACCCCCTTTCCCATTAGCATGCACCACCCAAGTAATAGGATCCCATACTCTGATCAACAGTCTCTCAGGCTATCCCACTTCCCTCTAGGGCTCCAGCACAAGCTGCCCAGAAAATCTCACTATGCGGGATTCCAGGGAATTATTTGCTGGACCCAATTTTCCTCAATTACAGCCAGAACAATTCCATACAGGATGATTATTTTGTGTCTGTGTTTTTTCAAGGTTCTTGGTGAATTGTTTAAGTAAGATCTCAGGACAGAAGTTTATGTTAATTTTTCAATGTTCTATGCTGTAACAATCACTTTAACATTTTTTCTCAGTAGCAATCCCTTTTCCTATTTATTTTCAATCACCCAATAACAGTAAGCAACTGTATATAGACAGCCAAGATCAATGAGACACAAAGATTTAGGTCAAAGACCAAGGAAAAACGGTAAACCCCACAAGGGAGAAAACCCAACCAGATTCTTCTTCTATTAGATGTTCATCAAATGTTCAGCAGAGATACATAGTGCAAGTACATCCAACAACAAGTCAAAGGTCAAAGCTTGCAATTTTCGGCCCTGTCAAATTTCAGTCAACAGCAGTCAATGCAGCCCTAACCAATCAAAGTCAGCAGTAAATGTGCTCAGAATAGTTCGTTCAAAGCAGCAAACGAGTCAGCCTCTCTTGCTCAGTCAAACCCAGTCAAAACAATCCTCAAATCTGCCTCCAAATTCAGTCAACTCACAAAGTCAACCTGCGGTAGCCCTAGCTTCAGATCTCCATTTAAAGGTGATCAAAGTACCCAGAAAAAATTCGGTAAATATCCCAGTCAATGTGGCCTTCCAAAACAGATCAGATTCCAGTCAAACCAAGTCAACACTGGTCAAAGGAGGCCGAAACTCAGAAAGTCAATGCAGTCAACATAAGTCTCCTCTCTCTCCTTCGCACATGTGAACTCAGCGCTACAATTTCAGAAGTGATCGAACCAAATGAAGAAGATTTGATGTGTGTTGAGATGCCTCCAAGTGAAGTTAACTTAGGTCTATTTATATGAGAGTTAGGAGGTCGAATTTCTCCTTTAGGCTGACTTGACAAATTTGAGTTGACCCCAACCAGCGTTAATAATAAAAAATTTCCATGTGCAATTTAATTTTTTTTCAAGTGGAAGAGGGGTCTCCTTAGGGCTTGCTGGGCTCCTCCAAGGAGGGAATTGCTCCCTCAGCTGCCAATTTTCAACAGTTAAGAAGTTAATCATAATTCCAAAAGGAGAATGATTATTTTGTGTTTCTGTGTTTTTTGGGGGTTCTTGGTGAACTGTTTAAGTGAGATCTTAGGCCTGAAATGTGCCCTTTCTGGCCAGAAACACAAGCAGAAGTTTCATTCTGTGTTTCCAAATTGTGAAACACCCCCAAAATGTTTTGAGACATTTTAGGTTGTTCAAAATGCATTTTTGCATTTCAGAACACTTCAGGCATGGAAACAAAGAGGGGCCCACATTTCCTGCAACTTAGTAGTTGGAACATGGTCATCATTTTGGCTTGAAACTTGTTTAGCTATTGTCACTAGATAACGAGCTCCTGCATCAAGAGTCAACTCTATTCACGTTTTTGTTCTTGCAATTATTCCACCAAAGAGTTTAATGAGACTGAAGTCTTGGGAGTTGTGTGAATCTATATAACTATGGGGAGCCATAACATAGTACTGAAATATAGGCTATGTTGATCTGGATCTGAAAAGTGTGAAACCACAGGTAGAAATTGCAGCAAGTACTTGGGACAAATTATTTCTCTAGATGTTTTAAGTGCAAAATATTGAGTTGTTACTACCATAGCGATCCAGTGATTACAATCAGCAGGGAATGTGTTATTATGACCTATCTATTAATCAATTTAAAGAAGCAAATCAACCTCCCTGATGTTCTAATAGTAACAATTGTAGATGGGAGGTCAGGTGAACTGCACTCTGTTTGTAGCACCAGAGTGGCATGCTCCCACTTGCTCTTGTGAAAATGAAAAGGAACAACAGTATAGCAAGTGATTGAAGTATCATGTCATCCATCTCAAATGTGTTCATTAGTTGTAACTGTGAGAAAGAGGTTCACTGCAATGGCACCGCTTCTATTTATAAATATTAAATATTGAAAATGTCAATGCTCATTTTAATAATTATTTTTAGAGCTGTTACTACTTTTATACAGATTTAAATAAAAGGGCAAAACCGTTCTGAAATTGTCAAAGTTGAAATTCAGTATAAAAAGATGCCCTTACAGAATAATAGGGAAGCCCTTCCATTTTGAAGGCTGAAGTTAATCCTAAAATGACTCACTATGGTTACCCATGTAAATCAGAGATCTACCTACACAGTGTTACTCCTAATTTGGGTTCATAAGATTGTCATGAAAAGATCCAAATCATCATGGACTTTTGTTACACAGGAACCATAAGAAAGGGCAAATGGTTTAAGTGTTACACTTCTAAGTTAAAAACAAATTTATACCATTGGGTTGAGACAAACATGTAAACACAGACAAACTAATAATCAAGAGAAATTTAAACATGTTGCAGCCAAAAGGCAAAACATTAATCTTGCTATTTATTTGCAAATCTACTCACCTGTGGAAAATTAATACCATAACTTAGGCGAGTAGATGGTGCTGGAAAAGCTGCTATAAATGACTCATCCTTCAGAAGATGAATTGGTTCACAGAGTACAAGAGCCATCTTCTCCATGTCATTTCCAAAATTGTCCCTTGCAATACATGGGCCAGCTTCTTCTATTGCTTCCACCCATTCTTTTGAAGAGCCATCTAACAAAGGTACCTGCACATTAATCAAACTAAAGTTACATGTCATTTAATTTTAGATGCCAAATAGAAAGCTCAAGCTCCCTGGGTAATTTAGGCCCAGGTTGATAGGCATGTCCATCTTAAGAGTGAGAGTATGTGCTATATTTGAAAATCAAATAATTCCGGGGATTCAAAATAGCAATCATTAATTGGCCATAATCACCATGATTAAAGCTGGAAATTGATTTCATGCATTACCTGAATTAAACAATATACATTATGTAATTCAACAGTGTGAACCCCTGAAATTATAATTTTTTTTGTAATGTTTCTGATGCATTGTTAATGCCACTGTTTCTGCATATATATAACTTGAATCTATCTAAGGAGCAAACTAAATTACCACAAAAGATATGCAAATTAAAGTTTAAACCAAAACACAAATGGAGAGAACTAATTTCGAATCAAATTCTACAAAATATGCATAATTTGATGTAAATTGTCAATTGTGCAACTATCCAGAAGTAGAAAAATAGAAAATGAGAGTGATCACCATATATTATTTTAATTTGCAATGTTTATTTTCAATTTCTGTCAGAAAATAAAAGAAAGGCCCAGAGAGCATCAGATATGCAAAAAGGTTTCTTACACTGTAAGTATGAGAAAGATGATGAAAAAGTCCTTAGTCCGCTAGCTAAGGGTCAAATACCCTACATGTTTCTAGTAGATATAATTCTAAAAATAATTGAACTTGACATTTCATCAAGGTTTTAGAACTAGCAAAAGCTTGCTAGGACTCATCAAATTTTTAGAAGAAAAAAAAAATTGTTAGCACTCACTCAATGTTTAAATAGAGGTCAACAACACATTTCAAACAAAATGTTTCTAACACTTCATTCTTATCATCAAGTTTCCAGAACAAAACAGAACTTATGCTAAGGCATGCTTGATTTCACCGTAGTATTCAACACAACATCTGGAACAAGTATTTTATCATATATGTCATTCCCTCCCTTGACTTCAATACAGCAAATACAATTCAACAAATATTTGTAACAAATCTTTTTTGACACCTTGTTCTATCATCAAGTTTCTAGGACAAGAAACGAGTTATCCTGAGGCTCACTCGATTCCACAATATTATTCAACACAACATCCAAAAAGTGTTTTCTCCTACCTCATTGCCACCATCAACTATGATACAGAAGTTGTCAATCCTCATTCAAACAAAATTCAATAAAACATTTGAAACAAAACTTCTGTGGCACCTCATTCTTATCATCAAAATTCTAGAACAAGAAAGGACTTAAATGAAGGCTCACTCAAATTTCACAATAGTACTTAACACAGCAACAGAAACAAATATTTTCTCATACCTCATTGCCACCTTCAACTTCAATCCGGCAATTGTCAATCCCCATGCCTTCCAACGCAGAGAGCAAGTGCTCTACAGTGGCCACGCTTGACTCACCCCTACCAATGCGGACACTCAGAGTGGTATCTGTCACATTCTTTACAGAGGCAGGGACCCTAACATCATGCCTATTGATTATGAAATACCTGCCCTCCCCAGCCATGGCAGGCAATATTCTCACAACAGCTTCATCTCCTGAATGAAGTCCCTTCCCTGCTTTAATAATAACGCTTGAAATTGTATGCTGGAGCTCTCCGGTCTGCTGCCATGCTTCATTTCGTAAAAACAAAATAGATGTATGCAAAATATAACATGAAAAAAATTTATCAAATGTCCGGATGTATTGCATAACCCTAAAATACTTTATACCATTGTATGTTGGAGCTGCCACGTCTGTGTTCATATTTCATTCTGTATTATAAATTAGATGTATGCTAAAAAAATGAAAATAATTCAATAAATGCTTGGATATTTTCCATCAAAACAAATTATTAATATTTCCCTAAAATGTGCCCCCCGGATGTATCTCACTTGGCAAACCCGTGCTATGTAAAGTAATGAAAGCAATGAAGGTGTTGAAATTGTAACTAGGGTCGATCTTCATAATTACCATTGTACTTGTAACAATATGTATTTTATGTAAAAACACAAGAAGAAAAGTTATTTTTATTTTCTAGCATGTTCTTCATGCTTTGTATTGGTCAAAAGAAAATGTAAAAGGGCATGTTCTTCGTGACCCTTGTATAAGAAATAAATTTGAATATTTGAAAGTGTCATTTGTCCCTCCAATTTGCCAAGTCGGCCCTCCAGGATACAAGTCAGCTCAGCCCTAAAGTGACAACGCTTCGCATGTATGGAAGGCTATAAATAGCCCATGAGATTCATCCTAAAGTGCACTTCGATTTGGCTAATATATCCCTATCTGCGGCAAGGAAAGGAGTCTGAATTATCTCTCTGTGGAAAGCAAGAGGTCCGAAATATCTGTCTCTCTGTGGAATGCCGGGATAACCTCTCTGTGGTACAAAGTTCTGTCTCTCTGAAAAGTACAGATCCAAAGTTCTGTCTTTGGAAGATATACATTCCGAAGTTCTGCCTCTGGGAAGACATACAAGTCAGAATTCTGTCTATCTACGGAAGCATCAAAAGCCCGAGTTTATGGTTCTCTGAGGTCCGAGATTTTGGCTCTCTTTAGTCCGAAATTATTCCTTCTTGTGGAAGTATCAGATGTCTGAGATTCTTGCTCTGTGATCAAACATGAAGATGCTCTTGTATCTGTTGCTAAGAGAAGAATTGTTTGGAGGGCTGACTTGGCATTTGAGGAATTAGCTGTCATGCTTCTACTGGTCAGTTTGTCTATCACTTGGATATCTCTCATTTTGATCCGATTTTATAAGGAAAGAATTGCTGGGGTTTCCCCTTTGTGGGTTTTGCCCTAATCATAGACCTAATATTTTGGTGGCTCTTTGTGCATTATGATCTTTATCTTCTTGTACTTATTTGGTTAAATTGAAAATTGCTTGATGACATAACTAAATGAAGTGAATACCTAAAAGAAAAACATATATATCAGTCACAAGTAATAATCATGATCAAAAATTCAACTTGCAATTGAATTTCAACATGGCATCAGAGAGCTAGTTTAAAGGAGTTGAAGAGCAGTCCGAAAAGAATGGCATCCAAGATTACCTATCTGTAATATGATCCAAGTTCACTGTGGTATGAGAAGCAAGTGAAAATTTTTGACTTATCACTATGACATTCGAACTCTTCAATCAAAGCATACCTTTGGAAAGGTTCAATATAACTCAACTGTCACTGTGTTAAAATCTCTGTAATGTGCAATCTAACTCAACTGTCTGTGTTAAAATCTCTATAATGTGGTCCGAATTATCCCTGTCTGGAGGATCAAGTCCTCTCCATAATCCGAAGTCATCTCTGAACTAATCCAAGCCTCTACGAAAACCATGACAGGATCAAACTGTGATGGATCAGAGCCTCTTTGGGACAGTGGAATGATTGTGTCTCCCTTTGAAACAGAATCCAAGCCTATTGAATTTATGAAACTTGATCTAGTCATGTAATAGAGCTGTTAATTTTAGTTAACAATGGTATGTTCTATGCTTAGCACAATTACTTCAATGCCTTTCAGCAGCCCAATGACAATTTCCAATTTAGTTTCCAATAGCAATCACATTGATAGTAACTGTAGATATAACATGAAATAACAAAATGCAAACGACAAGCCAAGACAAGAGGACACCAGATATGGCAGATGCCAAGGAAAAACCCCAAGATGGGGAAAACCTTTTGATCAATTCTTCTTATTATTATATCAAATGTTCAACAGAGAGAGAGAGAGTACAAAAAGTCAAAATTGACTTGCCTAATCAAAGTCAAAAACAGCCCTGTAAAATCAGCAGTCAACAGCAGTCAAATTCTGCCCTAACCAGTGATCGGAGAGGACTGATTCGACATCAGTTGGCAGAAGGATTTCTGTGAAGGAAATCGAGTTTCAGAGGGAGCTTGTTCTTTAGAGGGTTTCTAGCGCCAATGAAACCCAGATCCAAATTTTTGCTGGGGCTGCAGCAAAAGAGGGAGAAGAGAACCAGTTCGACATTTTTGAGCAGATATCGCTGCACATGGACTGAGGGATCAAGGCAGGTTGGATGGAGCTTCCAACTTTGTCATCTGGAAGGTCAAGATCCTACCAGTTTTGGATGACCATCGCATCAAGGATCATTTCTTGCATGCAATTGTTGTTCATGTTGATGCTGATCCACTCAAGAAGTACGAGGAGGCTCAAGCGAAGGAAAAAAGCTTGACCATGGATGGAGTCAAGGATCATGTGATCCCACATATTGCCAAGAAGAACACGGCAAGGGAAATGTGGACTTCCTTGACCTCGATGTACCATGGAAACTCCGTCCAGCAGAGGATGTTGCTTGAGAATTAGCTGAGACTATTTCAGATGCAGAAGGGAGAAGAAATTGACCCCTTCCTTATCAGATTACAAAAGATCCGAGATCAGTTGGCTTTCATAGGGGCTACACCAAATGATGGACTTATGGTCAGGACTGCCCTGAATGCAGTGACGGAAGACTGGGAAACCTTTGTCCAAGGTATTTTGGGAAGAGCAGTTCTTCCAATTTGGGAGGATATGTGGGCAGCTCTTCGACAAGAAGAGATCAGAAGGTTTACCAAGGCGGGAAGCAGCAGTACGGGGATCAAAATCAAGGGACAGCATGGGCAGCAGAGAAGGAAGAAGAAGGACCTCTTGAAGGTCAGATGCTTCAAGTGTGGTGAATTGGGACATTTCACCACACAATGCCCCCAAAAGAAGAAGGGCAAAGAAGATCCTAATTTGAAGGTTGCTGCAGCAAAGGACGATGATGGGGATGATGATAATGTTGCCATGAGTGCTCATGTGCCTCGAGAGAAGAGGTGGGGCAACATTGATCTGTAGTTCTTTCGAACTGCAGTGTGGGGAAGGATCCTTGAGGTGCCCAAACTCTTGGATCACGTACGAGCTACAAGAGCCCTTAATGACAATAGCAGGATGACTAGAGTCAGTTGGTGCGAGGAGAATAGAGCAATGGTAGAGCTAGGACGCTGAAGACTGAAGCAGCGCAGAGCAGAGGCAACAACAGTGCAGTGGTTGATGGACTTCAACGGCGCAGTGCAGAGCAGCAGCAGCGCAGAGCATCAGAGGGTCAGTGCAGAATTAGCATGTAATATCCCCAAAGGAGAAAAACCAGTAATATAACAGAAA
>JAXQQM020066833.1:0-67218 GCA_034641835.2 Pinus albicaulis | reverse complement strand
ATCCTCCTTAGGCATATTCAAGGTTTCTATCATCTCTTCTTCGATCCCTCGAAGAATTACAAGTTTAAGTGATGCAAGATCAAGAGTATAGTTGGCTCTCTCTTCATATTATTCTAGGGATTCATCAGGCCCTAGAGTCATCCTAAATATATCATCCTTAGTTTCCTTGGGCCTGTTGTCGACAGAAGTTGTCACTCCTAGAGACAGCCTAGAGTTTCCATAGACCAGTTCCTAGGACATCTTATCATAGCAAAAGGAGCACATAATATAACTTGGGTGTCAATCCAAAAGGCTCTCCTGCTATCTCTTGTAAAGCAAGGAAATGGATTTAAATGGGACCAGAACTTACAGAAACTGCCACAGGGAAAGTAATGCTGCAGAGACAAGATGCAAAGCTCTAACACAAAAGCATCAGACAGTTAAGAGACAATTTACTGTAAAGAGGGCCGATTCAAGTAATATGCCACAGAAATCAAATATCAGAAGGTGTATGCAGTGAAAGAAATATAAGAAGATATTAGTTATCTTTGGTCTGATACCCAGATACACAACAGAACCATATATGGGCTTATCAATCTAAGAATCCATACATGACAATGGCATTTTAAAAGCACCCTCCCAAAGCAACTAATATAGCAGAAAGATGGATGAAATGAACATGAAACAATATATCATGCCTGAGCCATATTTAAAGCGCTTGACTGATCCAAGTATGGGTATCAACTAGGATAAATCCTTACCTGAAATCAGTGAGCCACTCGCATTCCAGTACATGATACCAGAAGAAGGATAAAATGAAATATTGTATTAAACACAGTAGAGAAGATTACATACTGTGGAATACCAAAGACCAAAATCCTCTAATACAGATAGAACTCCTCCTCACTGAGACCCTACGGGCTCTGAGCCTTCATATAAGAGCCTTTACAAAATGTTTACAAAAATTCCTTTCACTGCATCATTCTCTGATAAAAATCTGGAACCCCGACAATGTCATTCTTCCCGGTTTTTATAGAGGAAGAAGATGAGAAACTCATAAAAGAAGTAGGTGAAAACAATTAATTATTTTATTTAAACAAAATGGCGGAAACATTCGCGCCCATATTGTTGAGTAACCATGTTGTACTCTATGTACTCTATGGCCTGCCTTCAGAAATAAATGCATTGAGTAGAAAAATCCCCTCAGGGATGTAGCATAAAGATGAAATCACTTAAATAATCTGTCCTTTTCTGAGAGCAAATCTTGCTGAAATTGATCTTGGAGGGCATAACTCTCTTCTGCCTTTTAAATCTGGATTGGAATTTGAAATCTTTCATTCCGGACGCTGAATTTATTTATCTTCAACTGACACTCTTTGCCGCGTCATTAAAATTTCTATCTGTGAAATATGCCTTTTAAATTACTCTAGAGGGTTTGATAGCTTTCAATCTCTGCTCTTTAAATGGCAGTCATATCTCTGCAACTACCTGGGATATTCTTCATAAATTCTCCTTCTGCAAGCCGATCTTTAGATGCGTCTTCGATTTTTGTAATGGAGGCAGAGATTAATGGCGATTTCTTGTCGCTGCAACCTACAAAACCGACAAACACCTTAAAGAAAACCAGACGCAAGGGTGGTGGAGGCGGTCATTACTACAGAATTGAGGATGTAGACTGGGAGAAATGGCGAGGAGATGCAGGGTGGCAATGAAATATACAGTGGAATGACGATGAACGAACGAGGCGGAGATACATAACATGAACACTGTAATGTGACACGTAAACGGAGTATATGAATGGTGGAGGCGATCGCAAATTACACGTGGACGTACGAAAGGCTAAGCGGAAGGGACAACGTGGAGGCGGACTTGGTCAATCAACGGGATGTATGAACAAATCTGGGCCATATGATCAAAAATGAAATCAACAATTAATACTTCACCGGAGGGCGACGGAATAGCGGGCCCGGGGTACTATGCACTGGGACTAAAATTCGCGCAGCTTGGGAGAGAGGCAGCCGTTGGATGGAGCGCTCAGGATTGGATGGCTCACGTTAATTTCACTGCGCGTCCGGGATCGAACGTTAACGCGCGAAATGGGGCGGTATTGAAACAGTGACCTGGGATGCGTGGTGCCTGCTGAATGGAATCGCTGCGATTTGAGAAAAACCGCCAGCCCTTGAAAAGTGGTGCGAAATAAACAGGCCAGTTTTTGAGCGGTGGTTTTAGGGCGTGGGGGTCCACAAAGGCGATGCGTTGTGGTGCGTTGATTTGTGATTGATTGGGTGGCTGAGAGCACGTCCGACGGCCACAGAAGGTAAGCGCTTTTCATTTGGCTCGTGTTCTAGCTCCTGCACTACATGGAGAACAATAATGAAGAGGGCTGAGGCCAGAGGGGCTAGGACCCCCGATATATTTCCAAATACGGACCTTAGCCATTAAAATGCGATTTTGAAGTTAAGAGAAAACGATGATAGAAAGCTAAGGCACTTTGCAAGACAGGGAAAAGGAGTTAGAAGATTTAAACCAGATGGTCCATGGAAATTTTAATGGGGAGATGATCATGATCAACATTGGCTCCACCTAGGGACGGCACGTTCATCCCTGGACGTGTTGAGAACTCGCAGACCCTTTGATCATCTTTTTGTGCAGACTCTGCCCTTCAAAACCCTTTCTCTTCGTGATTCATTATAACACCCGCATCATTCAGTCAGTAATAAAACAACAATTAATATACAATATGATACAATCAGGTCACCCTGACCTAAATCAGAATTGGAAGTAGGGCTTTAGAAATCGGTCGTTTACAGGGGCATCCAACAAGTCACCCTATAAATTCTCCAATGTGAACGTATTATTGCCTCCCTGTTCCACAATTTTAAATGGGCCAAACCAGAGAGGGTCAAACTTAGCATGCTTTCCTTTTTCAGCCCTTCGGACATCCCATCTGAGCACCAGATCACCAATCTGAAATTTTCTGTCTTTAGCATGCTGATCAAATATACGTTTCATTTTCTCTTGATATTTTGTTAATCTCTGATTCACTTGGTCTCTTGTTTCCTCTAATTCCACCAATTGATTGATTCTCTTGACCATATCATCCGGTTCTTCCTGGCTTTCTTGCATGAAACGTGCCACTGGCAAGGCCAGCTGCACAGGAAACACTGCTGCTCATCCGTATACCAACTCATAGGGAGATTTCCTAGTTGCTCTCTTGCTGGTGATTCTATTTGCCCATAGAGCAAATTTCAATTGGGAATCCCAATTTTTCTGATTTTCATTTATAGTTTTCTTCAAAGCCATCACCAAATTTTTGTTGGAAGATTCTATCAAGCCATTCCCCTGTGGATAATAAGCTGTGGAATGATTTAGTGCAATATTATATTGTTGACAGAAACTCACGAATTTTTCAGATTTGAAGGCCTGTGCATTGTCAGTCACTATTCTAGCAGGGCAGCCAAACCTGGATATGATATTTTCTTCCATGAACTTTATGATGACAACGTCAGTAGCATTCCTTGCAGGTATGGCTTCCACCCATTTTGTAAAATAATCTATGGCTGTCAATATCCATTTATGCTGTCCACTTGAGGGTGGGTGAATTTCACCTATAAAATCTATCCCCCATTGTTGAAATGGCTCATTCACATGAACTAGAATCAAGGGCAGAGCTGCCAATTTCTGTCTCTCAGCAAATTTCTGACACTTATCACATGCTCTGGCCCAAGTAAAAACATCTCCAAATAATTTTGGCCAGTAGAAACTAGCCTTCAGAATTTTATGAGCTGTGGCTCTCCAGCTGTAATGGCCTCCACAAATTCCCTCATGGAATTCTATCATTATATTTTCCACTTCATTTTCTCTGAGGCATAATAGTAGTATGCCTGAAGGATCTCTCCAATATAATTGGCCATTGGCAACTATATACTTTTGTGATTTTAGCCTCAATGTTCTGTATTTTGCCTTATCACAACTTGGAGGACAGATGAGTGTCAAAAGATATTCAACTATTTCTTTGTACCATGGACTGGTGAGATACTTCATGTGTATTTTCTGAGTAGCCATCTCCAAACCTTGCTGCTCTTTTTCTCTCACAGACTCTTCATTTGAAATCATAAACAAATTTATGCCCCGAGCTTGATAGTTTGATTCGGATAGAATTTTTGCGAGCCCCTGTCCTTTGATCAGCTTGGTAGGGCGGATATCCAGATCATACTCCTGTATTTTAGCAATCCACCTGCCCCTTTTTCCTTCACTGTCTCCCTGAACAAGGATATCCTTTACGGAAGCTGTAGGCACAAATGCAGTGATGTGAGACTGCAAAATATACACACAAAAAGCTTTAAGGGATTTCACCAGGGCATAGGCCTGCTTCTCCAATATATTATACTTCAGTTCTGCATCATGAAGAACCTGACTAAAGAAGGCAATAGGCTGCTCATATCCATCTTCATTTTTCTGTAATAACACTCCAGCTACTGTATGAGGTGAAGCAAAAGAAAAGATCATAAATGGTTTAGTATAATCTGGCCTAGCTAGCACAGGAGCTTCAGCAAATGCAGCTTTAATTCTAGCAAAGGCCTCCCGTGATTCTTGTGACCATTTCATCTCATTATTCTTCTTTAGCATATCTGTTATATGCCTAACTATCTCAGCATAGTTAGGAATAAATCTTCTCAGAAAATTTATACGACCTAAAAATATCTGCACTTCCTTCTTATTTCTGGGGAGAGGAATGCTATTTATAACCTCTACTCTTTTGGTATCTATCCTTACCCCATCTTTAGTCACAATATGTCCCAAAATTTTGCCTTCCTCTAATGCAAATAGAGACTTTTGTGGATTAAGGAAAAGGCCATACCTTCTGCATTTTTCAAAAGTTCTTCGTAAATGTTCAATGTGTTTAGCATCATTTTTTGAAAACACTGTAATATCATCAAGGTACACCACTAAAAATTTATCTTGCTCACCAACAAAAGAAATATCCATAGCCCTCTGAAAAGTGGCCCCTGCATTAATCAGTCCAAAAGGCATCCTGGCATACATGAATGTACCCCATGGTGTGGTGAAAGCAGTTTTCTTCTGATCCTCCGAAAGTACAGCCACCTGGTTATACCCGAAGAAACCATCCATCATTGACATTCTGGAAGCTCCAACTAATTTTTGCAGGATGTGGTCCATCTTAGGCAGTGGATAATTATCCTTTAAAGATGCTCTGTTTAAATTCCTGAAATCCACACACAGCCTGATTTCTCCATTCTTTTTTCGGACAGGGACCAAGTTTGCAACCCATTCTGAGTACCTTAATGGCACAATTATTTTGGCTTTTAGCAGCTTCTTGATTTCTTTTTCAATGGAGGGAAGCAGCAGAGGATTTATCTGTCTAAGCTTCTGCTTATAAGGTTTTGCATCTTCCCTCAGAGGAATTTTATGCTGCATTATACTAATATCGAATGTTTTCAGGTCCTGATAGGACCATGCAAATACATCTTTATAAGATTGAAATAATTTCAGGTATTTTTCCTTATATTCCTCTGGGACCTTCTTGGATAATTTTACAATTTTAGGATCAGCCTCAGTACCCAGATTCAGGTCTTCCACTTGATTTTCTTCTACCATTTTACTAGGCTGCAACGGGACATCATTTTTGTCAAACAGCCTTTCTAGGGGAACCAGCCCTCTAGGGATAACATTTCCTTTCAGCTGCAACACTTTACTTCCTGCCATTTTCTCCTCCCATTTATTTTATGAAACATTCTCAGCCCCCTCTTCATCACAGTCATCAATTTCCATATTGGAGAATTCCCCCATTGTTTCCAGGAATCTATTCATTTGTTCCTCATCTTCAAATACTTGCCAATGCTTGATATTGTCTGGGATTGATGGTCTATAACGTACCTCGACTTCATACCTCAAGAGAGGGTTCTGAGGAGGACGAAATGTACTGGCAGCTACAGCAAGAGAATCCGCCATTCTATTTTGCTCCCGGGGCATGAACTGGATATTGAATGCCAAGAAGAAGTTCTCCACCATGTCCCATACTTCATTTCTATAAGCTCTCAGCCATGGATGTTTAATTTGACATTGATTTCTGACCTGTCTGACCACCAACTCAGAGTCTCCCAGGACCTTTAAACATTGTATGCCCATGCTCCTGGCTGTTTGTAATCCCAATAGCAGTGCTTCATATTCAGCTACATTATTAGTAGCTTCGTATTCCAATTTAAAAGACAGTGGGACCCATTTTCTTGTAGGAGAGATTAATAATACTCCAGCCCCATTACCTTCTCTTGAATTTGCTCCATCAAAATGTAGAGTCCATACTCCTGCTTCATGGTCTTCTAAAGGCTGCTCAGTCTTGATTTGACAAAAGGAAGGTTCATGAGCAAAATTTTGATCTTCTTCTAACATCAAACATGAGAAATCTCCTTCTTTATTGTAGACTGGTGAATTCTCTGAGCTGTCAGCCTTAGTCACCATCTTGATGAATCTGGTTTCTCTGTATAACCTCCTCTCCTGGCCACCAAAAACAGGGATAGTGGCATAGGTTAAATCCAATTTGAGTGACCCACCAATTTTTGTTCCCCAGGACCTTGACAACAGCATGCCAAAGCGAGTTGGGATGTCAGCCACCACAATGTCCATTACTACACTTTTTGCTGGAATTTGGGCCAGATTGACCACTAAATCTTTAATCATCCCCAAGCATTTAACTCTTTTGGAATCAAATGAATAGAGGTCTTTGTATGGGCGTGTGATTTGTAGTCCTAGTTGTTCCATGACTGACAGAGGCATAAGATTATGGGAAGCTCCAGAATCTAACATACAATTGTGTAACAGCAGGTCATGAATCACTAAAGACACATAGAAAGGAGGAGTAGAGGGGTCTATCTCCTCGACATGTGGGCCAAAGACTACCATGGGTCTTTCTTCTTGGAGGTTAAGACTATCTGGAATTATTGGTGCTTCAGGAGGGAGCAATAAAGAAGTGACTTGAGATTGATATACTGGTTGTTTCAATAGCTCGGTCAGGGGAACTGGGATTTTGAATTTTTCAAGTTATTTTTGCAGATTAAAAGCAGGAGGGGACTTATCTATTACAGCTTCTCTTGACTCTTTATTTTCTGCTGAAGGTTTAACTTCTTTTGATACAGACTCAACATTAGGAATAGTGGCTACTTTTGAAGAAGAAGGAATTTGATCATCAAATTGCAAAGGTTTGTTTAGAGGACTCTTACCTTTGTCTGTAAATTTCTGCACTGTTGATTCCTTTTGAGCAGATGCTTCCTTCTGGGGAGGATCTTCTTCTTGATCCTGAGTTAGAGTTCTCTTCCTGGAAGATCTGAGATCATATCTTCTGTTAAAATGTGCTTGCATGAAATCATTAAACTGTTTGCAGTAATGATCGATTTCTGCATCTTCTGTGTCTCTGATCTCTTCTTCTTCTTCGTGCAATGGGCATTCTACTTCATCATTGTTTGAAAAAGCAAGGTTTGCATCTTTCATTTCATAGGCAGCATCTTCAGTGGAGTCATCTACTGGGCCTTCCAGGTATAATGGGTGTGGAACTTGATCTTGTTGCTCCTTTGCTTCCCTTGGCAATATTTGCAGGGGTGGCCTTCTATACTGAGGATTGTAACCCCTGTTTGGAGCATTCTGGAAATTCTTGGAAGCTGAGTTCTTGGTCTCCAATTCAAGCTTGACCAGTTTATTAGAAAGATTCTTAATAATTTTTCTCATTTCTTCAATTTTATCTGAATCCTTATCCTAATTAGAAGTAGATACTTCTCTTTACCCCTTCTTCTGGTGTCTTGTTCAGCTTTCCCTCTTAATTTTCCAGTGGAAGCAAAATTTGCTTCCAATTCAAGGGCATCTGATTGAGCATCATCTAGAGTGGCAGGCTTTCTTTCCCTGAGAGAGAAACCAAAATCTGAGTCAAAGGCTGCTATGAAAACAACTTTGGCAGCATTCTGATGAGGCTTCATATCGGCAGGAAGGTTTAGATATAACTTATTAAATCTTTTGATAAATTCTGACACCCCTTCATTATGTTTCTTCTTGAGTGTATTGAACTCAGTAAGACATTGTCCATGATCCTTCTTTTCTCCCCATTTCCTGAGAAAGGTATTTTCCATATCGTCCCAAGTGGTTATGGAACGGTTTCCTAATGTTTTGAACCATTTTTTGGATTCACCGTCCAGGGATTGCACAAATAGTCTTAAGACTACATCCAAATGTTCTACATTAAAGTTCTCTGCGAAAGAGAAAAAAGTCTCAAGATGTTTCTGAGCATCAATTTCATTTTCCCCAGTGAATCTGGGCAAGATCTTCAAATAGTCCTGTGGCATATCATTCAACACTTTAGGTAATGCCAGGGGAGCATATTTATTCAACAAAAAGGCTGGGACATTAGCCATTGGGGGAGGTGGGGGTTGTGCAACTATCTGGGGTACAAATGGAGGAAGAGGTGGAGGTGGAAGTGGAGTATGAATAACAATAGGGATATACTGTACAGCAGCCTGAGGTGTGGATGGGAACAGTTCACGGTTAACAGCAGCTACTTCGGTGACCTCTTTAACCTCTTCGACTTCAGGAGTAGGGTGAAGATTAGCTTTAATTCTAGCACCTCCCCTAGGTGGGCTATCTGAATAATAATCTGTGTCTCCCACCATGGATTCAAGATTTTCTACTAGAACTTCTAGAAGAAGAAGATGGGTAATCTTCTACGGAAACATCAGGGATTACAGCACGGACTGATTTCTTTTCTTTCCAACTTCTTCTATGTATAATCTTCTCAGGGTCAGATACTGAAGGTGTCTTTGAATGTGATGTATCTGACCTCAGATGTGGCTTACGAGGAGCCAAGACTACCAATAGATTTATTAAACAAACAACAGTGGAGTCGCCAAGGTGAGAGATATACAACTCTTCAACTCTCTGTGCTCACCTGATTAGAGAGTGAATATGATTTGTCGAGGCCCAGGGATAATGATTTTCTTAACTTCGATCCTCGGCAACGGCGCCAAAAAGATGTTGTCGACAGAAGTTGTCACTCTTAGAGACAGCCTAGAGTTGCCATAGACCAGTGCCTAGGACATCTTATCATAGCAAGGAGCACATAATATAACTTGGGTGTCAATCCAAAGGGCTCTCCTGCTATCTCTTGTAAAGCAAGGAAATGAATTTAAATGGGACCAGAACTTACAGAAACTGCCACAGGGAAAGTAATGCTGCAGAGATGAGATGCAAAGCTCTAACAAAAAAGCATCAGACAGTTAAGAGACAATTTACTGTAAAGAGGGCCGATTCAAGTAATATGCCACGGAAATCAAATATCAGAAGGTGTATGTAGTGAAAGAAATATGAGAAGATATTAATTAACTTTGTTCTGATACCCAGATACACAACAGAACCATATATGGGCTTATCATTCTAAGAATCCATACATGACAATGGTGTTTTAAAAGCACCCTCCCAAAGCAACTAATATAGTAGAAAGATGGATGAAATGAACATGAAACAGTATATCATGCCTGAGCCATATTTAAAGCGCTTGACTGATCCAAGTATGGGTATCAACTAGGATAAATCCTTACCTAAAATTAGTGAGCCACTCGCATTCCAGTACATGATACCAGAAGAAGGATAAAATGAAATATTGTATTAAACACAGTAGAGAAGATTACATACTGTGGAATACCAAAGACCAAAATCCTCTAATACAGATAGAACTCCTCCTCACTGAGACCCTACGGGCTCTGAGCCTTCATACAAGAGCCTTTACAAAATGTTTACAAAAATGCCTTTCACTACATTATTCTCTGATAAAAATCTAGAACCCCGACAATGTCATTCTTCCCAGTTTTTATAGAGGAAGAAGATGAGAAACTCATAAAAGAAGTAGGTGAAAACAATTAATTATTTCATTTAAACAAAATGGCGGAAACATCCGCGCCCATATTGCTGAGTAACCATGTTGTAATGTATGTACTCTATGGCCTGCCTTCAGAAATAAATGCATTGAGTAGAAAAATCCCCTCAGGGATGCAGCATAGAGATGAAATCACTTAAATAATTTGTCCTTTTCTGAGAGGCAATCTTGCTGAAATTGATCTTGGAGGGTGTAACTCTCTTTTGCCTTTTAACTCTGGATTGGAATTTGAAATCTTTCATTCCGGACGCCGAAGTTATTTATCTTCAACTGACACTCTTTGCCGCGTCATTAAAATTTCTATCTGTGAAATATGATTTTTAAATTACTCTGGAGGGTTTGATAGCTTTCAATCTCTGCTCTTTAAATGGAAGTCATATCTCTGCAACTACTCGGGATCTTCTTCATAAATTATCCTTCTGCAAGCCAATATTTAGATGCGTCTTCGATTTTTGTAATGGAGGTAGAGATTAATGGCGATTTCTTGTCGCTGCAACCTACAAAACCGACCAACACGTTAAAGAAAACCAGACGCAAGGGTGGTGGAGGCGGTCGTGACTACGTAATTGAGGATGTAGACTGAGAGAAATGGCGAGGAGATACAGGGTGGCAATGAAATATACAATGGAATGAAGATGAACGAATGAGGCGGAGATACATAACATGAACACTGTAATGTGACACGTAAACGAAGTATATGAATGGTGGAGGCGAACGCAAATGACACGTGGACGTACGAAAGGCTAAGCGGAAGGGACATCGTGGAGGCCGACTTGGTCAATCAACGGAATGTATGAACAAATCTGGGCCATACGATCAAAAACGAAATCAACGGTTAATACTTCACTAGAGGGCGACGGAATAGCGGGCCCAGGGTACTGTGCACTGGGACTAAAATTCGCGCAGCTTGGGAGAGAGGCAACTGTTGGATGGAGCGCTCAGGATCAGATGGCTCACGTTAATTTCGCTGCGCGTCTGGGATCGAACGTTAACACGTGAAATGGGGCGGTATTGAAATAGTGACCTGGGACGTGTGGCACCTGCTGAATGGAATCGCTGCGATTTGAGAAAAACTGCTAGCCCTTGAAAAGTGGTGCGGAATAAACAGGCCGATTTTTGAGCGGTGGTTTTAGGGCGTGGGGGTCCACAAAGGCGATGAGATTTGGTGCATTGATTTTCGATTAATCGGACGGCTGAGAGCACGTCCGATGGCCACAGAAGGTAAGCGCTTTTCATTTGGCTCGTGGTCTAGCTCCTGCGCTACATGGAGAACAATAATGAAGAGGGCTGAGGCCAGAGGGGCTAGGACCGCCGATATATTTCCAAATATGGACCTTAGCCATTAAAATGTGATTTTGAAGTTAAGAGAAAACGACGATAGACAGCTAAGGCACTTTGCAAGACAGGGCAAAGGAGTTAGAAGATTTAAACCAGATGGTCCATGGAAATTTTAATGGGGAGATGATCATGATCAACAGGGCCTACAATAGTCTTTTTACTTGTTGTTCAAGGTCTCTTCCATCTGTGCCAAGGTAGTGATGTTTTCCCCAGGAAGACCCATGAACTAGCGCAAGGTTGCATCCTTAAGGGTGGATGGGAAGAGCTTCAACTTTTGATCATCAGAGGTGTAGTCATAAGTCCTACAAAAAATAAAAAATTCAAACATGAATGTGTCAAGGTCCTCAGAGTTAAGTCGATGGAAGTGTGTAAGAGATGAGGGGCTAATGTTTTTCATCTTAGTTTCCCCATCTGCCTCTCTTATGGGAAAGGCTCTCTGGATCCCAGCCATGGTTAAGATAGGTGAAGCAGGTCCCTCAGTTGAAACAAGGTCTTCTTCTTCTTCCCCAATAGTATCCTGAAAGTATTCAGAAGGCTCTCCTGTAGGGGCTTCAATCTCACTACCACTGAAGAAGAGTGAATGGTGGCTACAAGGTTATGTGGGGGTTTTAGGTAAGATTTGTCTTTGATTATTCCTAGTCCTACGAGGCATGTAATTAAATATTTTTGTAAATTTTTCAATATTTCTAAAATGACATGAAAATAAAGGAAAGCAGAAAAGAATGCTAAAAACAAAATCAAAGCATCTACTAGACACCATCCTGACAACGACACCAAAAAGTGGTGAGCCCTAGTATTGCACCAAGAGTGCTGCAACTCCCAGGGGCTGCCCTAATTTAATTTATCAATCAGGGGTTCGTACAAACTTGGAGGTGAAAATGATATATACACAACAAATGCATTCTTCTCATGTCATCCTCTTTTTCTTTACAAAAAGGTGTTATTTCTTAAACTGTGATAAGGAATGGAAAGTAAATTGCTAGAAGGAAATGACAGAAAGGAAACTAAACTAAATTGTTGGAAAGGAATGACAGGAATGAAAATAATTTAATTTGAAGAAAAGGAAATGACTGAAAAGAAACTAAACTATATCGTTAAAAATAAATGACAGGAATGGAACTAATTTAATTTGAAAGAAAGAAATGGCAGAAAGGAAACTAATTCTAAACCACACTTAACTTGGCCAAATGGCTAAATTCACTTTTTTTATCCTATGGTATATCTACCATGCCTCTACCCATGCAACTAAGCTATCCATGACTTAATACTAATTGAAAAAGTGTTGATTTTGTAGCTTGGAGGAAAGAAAAGGGCTAAAGAGGCTAAATGGAGAGCTTAACACATGAAACAGGGCTTAGAAGTGGAAAGAGGGGGTTTGGAATTTATTATAGCGTAAAAATGGATTTGGAGCGGAATAATTCGAAAAGTGTGATGGCAGAGATGTGATGGAGCAAAAGTCGTGAAGTGGAAAGTGCGACGGGTTAACAGCTGCAACGAGAGAAATGCGAAATGTGAACAGGAAAGAGTTGCAATGTGAGAAATGTGTTGAGTGACATGGCGGTGGGACCAGTGGCGAAGTGCGATCCCAATATCGCAATCGGAATTTGGAAGCAGTAATTCTAAAATAAAAAATAAAAAGGAAAATGTGTGAAGTGCGATTGCGATTGTGATGGGTGACGTGGCGGTGGGACCGATGGCGGAGCACGATTGCAATATCGCAATCGGAAAATGGGAGTGGTGAAGGAAATAAACATTGCGATTTTCAATTTGCGATGTATGGTAGCGGGAATTTTGAGGAGCAAGGGCAGAAGGTCGCATTCTGAGGGTTTTCAAGTGTTTTGCATTAGAAAGGGTAAGGCAACTGTGAATGATAAGTCTTGAAGGGAAGAGGAAAATGGTGCGACATGCGATTGCGATGGGTGACATGGAGGTGGGAATGGCGGTAGAGCATGATCGCAATATCACAATCGATAGATGGGAGCAGTAAGTGTTAAAAGTAACTGAATGAAAACTGTGATCTGCAATCTGCGAAGTATGGTAGCGGGGATTTCGAGGAGGAAAGGCGGAGGTCAAATTTGATGGTTTTTCTAGCGTTTTTGTGTTAAATAATTAAGGTGGCCATAATCAATAAAAACAAAGGAATAAGGCGGCTGAAGGGTTTAAGTGTTGTTATGGAAAAAAAGATGGGTGCAGCAGTTAAAATAAGTGGAAAACAAGAGGGAATGGAGGCGTGAAAGAAGGTTTAGAGGCGTAATGCAGAGATGGAAATAGTGAACAGAAATCAATGTTTTCGGTCTGTGGGAATGTTTACCCTCCTCAAGCTCTATCAACAGAGATGAGAAGGGAAGTCTAGATCCACAGCTTTTAGAGTTTTATCCTATATTCTACTACTCAAATGAAAATGAAAAACTACAACAAAAAACTGAAAGCAAAGACTAACCAACAGTGAAACTATCAAAAGCAGAACTAATTGAATGACAGAAAGAAAACTAGCTTAATGCCAGAAAGGAAAGGATGGTAACAACAAAGAAGCTGAGGCACATGGATTGGGCCCTAACCCACAAGCCTAGCTCTCTAAAACTTAAATCAGTCGAATGAAATAAATATGCTCATTTCATAAAATAATAACCTCATATATCTCTGAAAGTTTGATCACTGAGTAAACTAATAGAAATCTCAATAGCCTGCCACAAAGTTTCAACTAGAATCGACTCGAATTGACTAACTCTTCCTATCTCTAGCTCTTCTCTATTTATTGTATAGGGAAGCTACCAACAACTCCCTAGAAAATAGTGATTGAGTCCACTTGACTCTAAGTAAACAAAGATTGAGTTCTTGGTTGCCTCTGGAATTCAAATTGCTGGAGAGAATTCTTGGGGATCCTTTGGCTGCCTTTGGAATTCGAATTGTTGGAGAGGATCTTTGGGATCCTTTGGCCACCTTTGGGAGTTAAGGAGGGTGGAAAATCCTCCAATAATTTCTCCTTGTTGTCTCCTCCAAGTATTTATGATAAAATCCTTCTAAAAATGCTTAATAAATCATGATTTTCTGCACTCAACCTCATATTAGGCACTCAGAGTATGTTAGCCTTAATCACCACCTATACTAGCATCATAAAACCAAATAATAATAAAAATGCAAGAAAAAGAGATATAAGAATGAAAAAAGGTGACCATTAACCCCCCCAAATATGTCTAATGATGGAGCTCAGCAGTCTTCTCCTTGGTATTTCATGTGTAAATGTATTGGCTTATATGTGGATTTTATGGTTGTTATATCCTTGTTATTTCTATTGTTTATATGCTAGTTATGAGTATGTTTTATGACATTCTTGATGTACGACTCTCATCATTTTTTGATTAGCAAATGAATGTACAATGAATATATGTCTTAATAAATGATAATGCAACTATCGTGAAACGAAACAATGCTTCTTTACGAATCTAAGATAAGTATGAAACCCCTATGCTCAGATTTTTTGTTATGACCCGTAGATTACATATTTGTGACATGTTTGACGAAATTCCTGCCATGGCTAGTCGGGGTAAAATCAAGTACTTGTACCTATGATTGCATTAATATATTTTTTTCTATTGTTATTATTCATTTATGAATGTTTCATGGAGTTTTGGGCAGTGGCCTAAGACCTAGCCCTGAAACAGTGGCTCAGAATCAGGGGTCGTTGGTACATAAATTCCTAAAAAAATCCATAATATTTGGTATGGCTTGTTGTGGGAGTGACTAGAAGATCTCGGTCACATTCATGACTCTTCATGGGATCAGCTGAGGATCCAGATTAGTGACATGTCAAGTTGTGTCAAGGGTTGGCCACCTGAAAGGGTTGGTTGGCTCTTGGAGGTTATGTAGCATGTGTGGAAGGTCAGTTTGATTTTTCTATGTCGATTCCACTTCATTAACTATACCTGGGGAGTTGAATCACATCATAGCAGTCCTTCATCACATGTTTACCCTAGTGGACTGAGTAGCTTGGGTAAATTTAGGAGAAGGGTGTTACATTATCACCCCATTGGGGAAGAGCTATAAATTTCACCAGTTTTTGCAAAGGAAACGTCGTAAGGTGATAGCATATAGCACTAATTAATGATTCTTTGAAAATTGTTGAAAGACGGGAAAATATCAACAAAAGGCAAGGACCATGTTGCAAGGAAATCTTATTGTTTCTTCCTTGAGCCTTACAAATAATGAGGCCTATGTTTAAGTTAAACACCTTATGTGATTATGCCAACATCAATGCCTCATAAATAAAGAAATAGATCGTGATTTTCTACCTTTGAAACCAGAGGTTTTTTGGTATGATTCCTCCATATTTATTCTTGAAATGGGTGATTGTTCTCTATATTTCCTTGTTGTGAGTTCCTAAGATAAAAAATTAAACCAATAATTTTATCAACTGCTTAATTGATAGCAAATTTTAACATATTTCGTAATAAAAATTTCCATGGAAGCATGCTTTTATGGCATATGATTATATCACATTTTTACAATTAAAATATACATGATGTGAGGGCTTCCTTGAATCTTCAATACAAGAAAATTGCTAATTGTTTCAACCATCACTTCAATTTTTATAATTTCTTATCCATGCATGAGTTTTTTCACATATCTCGTCATTTTTTTATATTCTATACACTACGAATGGGAATTACATTTGCTGCAAGTGCTTCATTAGCCACTTGGTATGCAAATGTATGATTCATAACCTTAAGAGTTGTTGCAACTCGTGTGTGATCTTTAAATATAAATAATGCATTATTGTCATTCAACCACACTATTTCACACTCACCTTTGAACCTCAATATCAGTGAATTCAAGTTAGCATCGTATGGTAAATTAAATAGGCAAATGACAAGCCTAAGATACATATCTACAGATGATTTTAAAGGTAGAGGACGTGTCTGCCCTGTTGCAGGAATTGAACCCTTGGAATTTATTCTAATACGAAGAGGGGATTTTGAGTTTTATGTAGCTTGTACAATCAAAACACATCTTGGATCCCTTCCTGCAAAACATATAGAGAGGTTACTTCTTTCTACAAGAAGATTTAAGGGATCCCTTTTCTCCTTGGGCATTGCACAAAAAACATGCAAATGAATGCCTTTTATTTTAGAAAAAATCAATAAATCTAAACCTTTCCTCAACATGTGAGACCCATTCTAGTTATCTGGTTGTCAAATCTAAAATATGTGAATTCACCCCTGAAAAATCAAAATTTGTTGTGCAAAGGCCAAAGGAATACTTCTTTAACTTGGAACGCTGATCATTATAGATAAGATGTCTTTTCCCAATAAACACTATGCTTGAATGTGACTGCATTGGTTGAAGAGAAGCATACAATTTTTGTAGAAAGGATTCAAAAATTAAACCGATTTTCATATTTTTTCCTCAAAACATCACATCAGACCTATGTTTTTAATATACCACAGGAACATGTTATTTTTACTCGAGATTTATATCTTGTATTGGGGCATGGAGTATATGTGTGGCATGGAACTGTGCAAGTATGTTTTCAATCTCTCGTTGGAGCTCCACAAATTTTCCAACATGAAATTCTAAAAGATGTGTTTGACATTTGGCATTTTCTGGATGGCTAGTGGTTGCAAGTGTGTTGGAATTGATGTCAAAAATCATGTTGGGAGATGTGTTGGTCAGTTAGCATTGTTTGAAAATTGGCAAGTGTATTGGAATTGATGTCAACTAGACGAACATGGATGTCTGTGGTAGTAGATGCTGGTTTTGATGTCCCCTAACCTAGATGTGATGTTAATAAAACTCGTTTGATATTCTTGATGATCCAAGCTTTGGGGGAGTGTCATGGTTCTTGTAGCCTCTTGTAGAGAATCACCATAGTAGCAATATTATTGGAGAAACCATAAAATTATTATTATGGTTGTTGGGAGTCCAAGTTCTAAGCACAAGAAAAAGTGTCAAGGTGCAAAGAATGACAAAGAGTTTGAAACCATTTTTTAGGTAGCAGATGGACTCAAAGCCTACATCAGACCTTATCCACTGGAAATTTCTCTGAAAGAGCTTTCTAATGATATGTGGAAGTCTGGAAATGGCATCTTGGACCAAAATTTATTCCCAGTCGAATTTTGGTGACTCAAGACATGAAAGAAGAGTTAAAAGGCACCTAAGATGGTGTGGAATCATGGAGTATCGGAGGTCGAAGAAGGCAGAATGTTGGAGGTTGACGCAGGCTAAATATCGGGAGCTGAATTTTAGAAGGCTGAATATTAGAAGTAGGTCCAAGACCTCGTAGGGAAGTTGGAACCTCGGAAATTTGAATATCGGAGGAAGGCAGCATATCATAACCTGATATCAGAGGGCTCAGAGCATCAAGACCCAATATCAGAAGGATTCAGCAGGATTTCGCTGGTCATATCATTTCTCGGAGCAGATGGAATATCAGGGCAGGTTGGAACCTCAGAAGTTTGATACCATCAGAATATTGGAGCAAGCAAGAATCTTGAAGGTTCGAAACTTCAGGTTTTCGTAACCTCGTAAGTTCTTATGAATGAAATTCTTTGAAAGCTCCTAGCATTACAGAAAACATAATTTACAAAGGATTTCAATGCAAAACCAAAGGAGCGAGTAACCCTTTCTCTCTCCTCCAATAAGACACATGGAAACAGTTGATTGGCCCTAAGGAGCTGACGTGGCATATGCTGTTAACATGAAGTGGTTGTATGATGGACACGTGGCAGTCAAATTTGGCATTTTTGATGGCCTAATGGGGAAAATTCGTGTGACATGTTTCACCACTAAGGAGATGCCATGTGGAAATGATGACATCAGCATGACGTCATCTCAGAGGTTAGAATATCAGAGGTTGGAGATATCATAACTTATTTGTAATTTTTTTCTTAGAATGTTACAATATCAGGGGCTCTGATGTTGATTGGCACATGGTTATGGGAGACTCAAGGAAACAAGGGAATAGAGAGGTCCTAAGCTATTGCATTTAATTATGAAAGTAGATAATTCTCCGCGATCTCGTGCACCCATTTGAGATCACAAGACAATGAAAGAAAAGACCAATAGAGATATAATTGTGTCCCAACCTAAATGATCAAGCATGGATCAGAAAATCGGTTCTATATACTACAAGGAAATGTGTGTGCACCTAGAATCCTAATAGGTTGGGAAGGATTTTGGGTCTGATGCAGATTCCCACACTCCACTTGAGAAATCTACCGCATATACACCTGATCTTGATCCCTACACACAACCACAAACAAACAGAAACAATAATTGACATTCCTCGGAAGATCATTAGATCAAAATGTCATAGAAACTACTATAAAGCATGATGAATACAAATAGATACAGGGAAGGAACATAAAGTTTCTAATAATCATATAAGTGAAACTACATCAATATACCTTCAACAAATAAGATCCTCTCCTCCAGCTTGTAGGATGGTCTCCTCTCCCAATACAACAAAGCTCTCGTGCTATAGTTTGGATACTTCCTTTTTCCCCCTTTCCTCTTGGTGAGATTATATAGGCTCATTATATCCTTTAGAAGAATGTATCTAGACACTTGGGGGATTGATAAGTTAGGAAAATTCTACAATAATGAACCCCTAGTGAACTCATACGTAAGTGGGTCGAGTTGATATCCATGGGAATGGAAAAATCTAGAAACCTTTATCACAATTATGAGTTTTTTCTAAATTATCTAAATTATGAAATAATTATTATCTCATAATTATAATATTTTGGAAAAATAATTATGAGAAATTGCACAATTATGTTATTTCACCCTTTTAACATGGGATAAATCTCACATAAGTAAAAGAAAGGTGAAAAGGGATGCATTTTTTCCAAACAACTGAGGTAAGTTGATATAGGGTTTCTCTCACTATAATGGAGTGGAAAATAGTGTTATAACATAAGCACTTAAGTACTATGGAGCATATCGGAGCTCAAAGTTGTGTAACTCCTTTGTCAATGAATTTTGGAGAAAGTTCTGATATGTGGGGCTCTGATGTGTTGGCACTTGTTCAAGGTAGCTTAAAGGAACCAAGGGCAGAAAAGTAAATAAACAGGGAGATAGACCCCCGGCAGGAGCCTAAAGGCCTTAGCACCTATGTTATGCCCCCGATCACAAAACCTGGTCATATGGGAAAAAAGAAGAAGTGGCTAAGAAAAGGGGGCTCAAAACCTTTCGATTCTGTAACATTTTTTTTAATAAAAGTTACGATCTAAGAAGGTTTTGATATTGCAGTACTTAAGTGCTATACTGGAAGTCATAGGCAGCGGTCCTACAGTTTGAAAAGCGATAAGGGGCTAAGCATAAAAGGGGCTAAAATCACTTTGAAATTTTGTGATTTTGTAACATCTCTTTAATAAAAGTTATGATAGGAAAGGCTCTGATATTACAATACAGGTGTATTCAAGGATGAATGAGTTGGTAGCTGAGAGTAATAACGCACAAAGGAGTTGGTTGCTAGAATAATGGAAATTATACAGACCATTGGGCTAAGGCGACGAGGACCACAATTCTCAGAAAATAACTGTTGGGCTTGTCTCGGTGTTGAAATAAATCCATATTTGATCTCCTGTGCACGCCTTATAGAATTAAATGAAGAACAAAGAATAAATTATAGAGTACAGTCAAGGTCTATGAGCCATGAATAAGCATGGACAGAGCCTTGTTGAGTGTGTAGGTAGAATGAGAATTAATTCTCAGTATAGAGATCAATCACGCTCCCATTCCCAAAGTTTATAGAAGTTGTAGCAGCCGAATTCAAGGCAGATGCAACTGCAGTATGGGAAGACATGTAGAGGTACACTTGGGAAGTGTGGAAACAAGCAGTAGAGGGAACATCGGGTAGAGTGTAGTAGAGGAACAAAACCCATGGTTGTAGTTAATCAATGTGAGGAAATGCATAATTGTTTCCAATAAGATAAGTGGAGATATCTATGTGGTTGTACATTGTTGTGTGTGAGGCCAAGTGAGCATATTCTGCAGAGAAAGGTAGAGTTCCTAGGCAGAAGAAAGAGACCCCAAGGGAGAGGTTGTGCTACTGAGTGAGAAAAGGATGAAAGTTCTTATGCAATGGTAGAAGGAAAAGAGATCTTATGTTGCAGTGTAATAAGCCAAGAGAGTCCATGGAATATAAGGGGACAAGAGCTGGAGTGTATGGTATTGAGAGCAGAGGGTTGAGAATAGTGAAGTACTGCGTGGGAAATGTGTTAGTGGGTTATGAGTGGAACAACAAGTTCCTAAAAAGCGTGCATAGGGAAGAGAATAGATAATTTTTTGTGGGTATAGTGAGAAGATATCAAAATTGATATCAGGAATAATGGCTGCCATATACAATGAACATTAAGTTCCTTATTGAGTGTGGGTTGGAGCCTGCATACATGAAGTTGGTCTATCCATCTCTAGTGGGTGCTTGAGAAGGCTTGGGGGTTGGTTCCTCCTACAATTTGGTGCTTGCATAAATACAAGGAGCTGCAAGTTCTTGCAACAAATCCATGAAGTTGGTGCTTCACATGGTGCTTCTGGTAAGCTAGACATGTGTCTACAAAAGGAGGGAGTTGGTGCTTCCTGTGAGTGGTGGATCACAAACAAAATTGATGTAATAGAGCAAGTGATCTTATTTTACATCAATAGCAACAACAATTCACTACTACATTTGGCGGAAATTCTGACACTTGGTTCCGACGCTTTTGACCAAATGTCGGAAATTTCCCCAAATTTTTTCCATCCCGCCCGAAACCGTCGCTATAACGACGTTTATAGAAAAGTGTCGCAATACTGACACTTAGAAAAGTGTCGCAATTGCGACTTTTGGAGGAAGACGTGGCAATTGCGACACTATGGCCCAAAGCGTCGCTATTGCGACGACCGCCTCCAAACGTCGCAAGTGCGACACAATGTCTAAGTGTCGCAATTGCGACGTTTGGAGGCCTTCGTCGCAATAGCGACGCCTTTTCCGCCGTCGGTATAACGACACTTATATGTGCACTAAATAAAAATATGAAACTTATATGCGCGCTACATAAAAATGATTTTATTGTTTCGTATCCGTCGCAATAGCTACATTAACGTCTGATATCACGCGCGCATTCGCCCTCCGCTCATGCTGAACAGCATTCGCCCTTAGCATTCGCCCTCATCTCTTTCAAAACAGCATTTTCCCTCAGCATTCGCCCTCAGCGTTCGCCCTCAGCTCTTGCAAAATGGTAAGTTCTTACTGCAAGCCCTTCCTCCTATAGTAGGGTTGACTCTATTTGGGTTTTTTTGGTCAATTCCATTGGATTGTGTTAGGCTGTAGGGTTCTCTCTAGATGTCAAGAATCAAGATTAAATACCCTCTATTATCTTCATCACCCAATACAAGATTTAAATTTTTCCCAAAGAAACGCTTATTAATTTGGTAGCCATTATTTCTCCCTGCTTTAAATACCCTACATTTAAATGAAAACAAGCATTGCATTTCAACTACAAAAATCTATTAGTGTTCAAATGTACATGTGTGCTACATTAACGTCTGATATCACGCACGCATCCGCCCTCCGCTCTTGCAGAACAGCATTCGCCCTCAGCATTCACCCTCAGCTCTTGCAGAATAGCATTCGCCCTTAGCATTCGCCCTGAGCTCTTGCAGAACAGCACTCGCCCTCAGCTCTTGCAGAACAACATTCGCCCTCAGCTCTTGCAGAACAGCATTCGCCCTCAGCTCTTGCAAAATGGTAAGTTCTTACTGCAGGACTTTCCTCCTATAGTAGGGTTGACTCTATTTGGGTTTTTTTGGTCAATTCCATTAGATTGTGTTAGGCTGTAGGGTTCTCTCTAGATGTCAAGAATCAAGATTCAATACCCTTTATCATCTTCATCACCCAATACAAGATTTAAATTTTTCCCAAAGAAACGCTTATTAATTTGGCAGCCATTATTTCTCCCTACTTTAAAAATCCTACATTTAAATGAAAACAAGCATTGCATTTCAACTACAAAAATCTATTAGTGTTCAAATGTACATGTGTGCATCACTTGTGTAGGGTATTCCTTTTCCACTTTCACATTATCCAAGAATGTTTGCAGTATAGTTCATATTTTTTGTGATTTAGATTACCTTGAAAAAGGAAAGGTAAATTATTTCCCATGGAAAAAGAAGTTTTTCCCTTTTTACTACTAGAAATGGTACAACAAAGTTCCATTTCTACCCGAAAATCCTATGAAACAGGAACCAAATAAAGGCCATGTCCTCAATGGACATCATTTGGCTTTGAAAATGGCCATTGCACTGTGTTGTTTCTTGTATTACATCACGATAGTTTCTTAGGTCATTTCTTGTTTCTTGAGATGAAAAACAACCAAAGAAATTGTGAAGATCCTTTCAAGAAATAAATGACCATTTCTCAATCATATCTCAACTATTTTTTATTTTATTCAATGGTTGCTTACTTTGAGTGAAATTTGACACTTTTATAAGGAATATAACATAAAAACACAAAATGGGAAGGAATTGATGAGGTAGATGACCTTTAGTTGTTGTCAATTAAGAATTGATAATACACGATGCATGTTCTGTACTACAAACTAGATTCCTTCCTGTAGTTAGAACACGGAGTATTGAATAAAAGTTGTAGTTTCTAACTTCTTGTATTGGTTCATCAATCTTGAAATTCAGACATTGCATGTCTTCATTGCTTCATGTTTGAATAATTTGCATCATATCGTACAATAGGAAATTAAGAATTATGATTATTATTACTTTATGGATCTGTTAAGTTATTTTAAGTTTGCATGGTTTAGTGTGAAATTATTCTAGTGTGCCCCTAGGCCCAGGTGAAGGAATGCCAAGGACTGAGAACCCTAGTTTTTAAATGGTATTGTTTCTTATACCCAAAAACCCCTCAACATCACTTCTTATTAGTTCTTAACAATAGTGTTGTAAACAATTTGAGAATTGATATAGCAAAATCTCGCACTTCTAAAGATAAAGTCCTAAAGCTAAAGTGTGATACCATGTGTAATTCAATAGCCCCATTGTCACCTCACCAACCTCTTTTCACTTCGGGCTAGCTCTCCTCCAACTCAAGGGGGTTCTCCCTAGTAGATGTTAGGGATCTAATGGCCCAACCAAACCAAGTCAAGAGCCCCCTAACTCTCTATGTTTACTACTATCAATCAAAATATTGAACAATAGGGTCAGACATGCATCCTGAAGATAAAATTGCCATGGTATTTTTGGGTAATTTCAAAGGGAAAGTCCCCAAACACATATAATCAAGGAATTATAACGTGATTTAAAACATTAAATATCAAAAAAATCGTTTAAAGGATATTGAAAGGAAAAAGGTGATGGAAGATAGAAAGTGCCTTACTTAAATTCTCTAAGGATTTTTCAATAGTTTCTCCAAAAGCTTCACTTCAAGGCCCTTCAAGATCGTCTCCAACAATGCTATACCATCAACTTCAACAATGTTGCTCCAAAAATGTCCTCAAGGTCTTCACAACAAGTTTACTAGAATTTTCTCCAACAATATATTCAATAAGGTCTTCATTGTTAAATCGTCTCTTGTTTGGGTGCCTTAATGTGCAATGACATGTTTCCAGGACTGAATTCAATGCAAGGCATATTTGAAACTCTAACTCTGTCTTCCGGTGTCTTATTAGAAATTATTTTAGTTTTCATTTTGTGTTTTCAAGTTAGATATTTTTTTCAAGTTTTTACATTTATAATTTTATTGCAATGTGGCAGACTGATCAGAGCAGTGCAGGAACAACCCCAAGACGGGATGATCGCGGAAAGAGGCCAGCGGAAGAACATGTAAAGTGCCAGCATTGCTCTATCTTCAGGTATTTTAGTTATTTACATAATTGAAATAATATTGATTTTGTTCAAATATGCAGACACCTAACCATGGTACGCCTGATGATTCCCTCTTTGAGGAAGAGCTTTCTTCATCCCTATCTCCAGTGTTCTTGTTGCGAAAAAAGGCACGAGATGCAAGGTCGGAATTTAATACTTTGATAGACGCGCCTCAAACACCTGAAACAGAAGAGAGGATAAAACAACTTATGAGCTAGCTAGAAACATATCAGGTAATAATAAAAAGTCAAAAGGATATTTTTTTTTGTTCTGCATGAGATGAATTGTGATAGTTTGATTTTTAATTTTTACATTGACTAAACTAACAAAAAGTTCTTTTGTATGTAGCGTTTTCTGGCACTTGCTGAATCCGGTGTTGGTGGTAGTGGGACACAAGGGCAAGAGATTGCCCAACAACCCTCTCGTACACCTTCTACTCCTTTAGGTGGTAGCCAAGAAACACACCCTGCCCAAGCAGACACCCAGCCAACCGCTGAATGTGTTGGCAATGATGAGGCTAATATGGCCAACTACCTTATTGCGTTTCCTGGAGCTACACGTGTCAGCTCCACAGGGACCATTAATGACACATTGTTGGTGAACGATGAAGGTGTCCCTATAACGCATGTACAACTCCCAGGTAAATTTTAATATTTTAACTATTTCATGTACTTTATCTAAAACATATTTATCATGATTTTTATTTTTAAATTAATGATAATATCTTCTTTTTTTCTGTGTAGGAAACAATTAGTTCTACAGGTATCTGGAGAGCCATGCGTTGGTAATTTTTGGCCCAACCATACGCATAGGGTGGAATTCCCAGAGTTCCAACTTGAAAAAAGAACTTCTAGATTATCTAGAAGCCCTTTTTGGGGTCGGCACATTTGACAGAACAGCGGTGGCTCGGGTAGCCAGCAAATATTTGAAATATACCAGGGACACCTATAGGACGCAATTGCAATTTAACCCTAGATATGAGCATCCTCTCACAGTTCCAGAGAGTGAATGGAGAGCACTCATCCATGACGGAAAAGAGAAAAGGGCAAAGAAAGAAGGAAAAATGCCAACTGGACCCGCAAGGTAAATTACAACTTTAATTCAATAGCTTTAATTTTCTCTATGTCTAAAATAAAAGTGTGCTACGTCATATCTAACTTTAATCTTTTGATGCTAGGTTGCCTGACACCTCAAAGGCAACCGAAGCTAGGATTGAAAAAAAGGGCCATCACAAGCTAGGCCAGGGCGGCTACTTGAAATTGGCCACAAGAATTGTAATTAAGTAGCTAAACATATTATAATTAATTGTATCGCCTTCCAACGTTTTTGTAATCCTATCAAATATGATTAAAAATACATAATCATATGTAATGTAGGGTGATGACTTCGGAACAAAAACTACAGAGGAAGATAAAAATATCGCTTTCCATTTCGGCTATCAAGCCGTAGTTGAGCGTCGCATAAGCTTGGGGCAGGTCCCAAGATCCAGAATGCCTGATAAGGTAAAACATTAACATTTCAATATGTTTGTTTTCATCCATAAATTTAATGTCTAACAACTTTTTTTAAATCAGGGGAGCAACACTACCGACGACGCAAATAACCCAGTTTTAGAGCCAAATGTAGATGATCCTCACGTGCAACCTGATCATTGTAGTAGGGACCAGGCCGACAATGCTACTATCAGTGAGGGCCATGACGGTAATTAATTTCCACTTATATTTTTTTCTAATTATACCTTGATGGTTGTTCTTATAACGTTTTTTTTTTAAATGACAGAGAATTTTTCCCTTGAGGATCTTACCACCATAGAGGAAGACAGGGCAACAGTCCCAACGGCGACAACTGGTGCATCGGGTAAATAATCTCATTGCAATTTTTTTTATTAATATTACCGAACTAGTTCAATGATATTTAAAAAATGACAATTAAAATTTAATATCATCTGTTTTTGTAGGTGATGCCCCATCACTAGATGAGACCAGACATCGTGACTACGCAACTAGGTCAGTGGAGACAAATGGTGCACCAGGTAAATAATCTCATTGCAATTTTTTTTTATTAATATTACCAAACTAGTTCAATGATATTTAAAAACTGACAATTAAAATTTAATATTATCTGTTTTTGTAGGCGATGCCCCGTCACTGGATGAGACCAGACATCGTGACTACGCAACTAGGTCAACGGCGACAACTGGTGCACCAGGTAAATAATCTCATTGCAATTTTTTATTTATTAATATTACCGAACTAGTTCAATGATATTTAAAAACTGACAATTAAAATTTAATATTATCTGTTTTTGTAGGCGATGCCCCGTCACTGGATGAGACCAAACATCGTGACTACGCAACTAGGTCAGCGGCGACAACTGGTGCACCAAGTAAATAATCTCATTGCAATTTTTTTTTTATTAATATTACCGAACTAGTTCAATGATATTTAAAAACTGACAATTAAAATTTAATATTATCTGTTTTTGTAGGCGATGCCCCGTCACTGGATGAGACCAGACATCGTGACTACCCAACTAGGTCAGCGCCGACAACTGGTGCACCAGGTAAATAATCTCATTGCAATTTTTTTATTAATATTACCGAACTAGTTCAATGATATTTAAAAACTGACAATTAAAATTTAATATTATCTGTTTTTGTAGGCGATGCCCCATCACCGGATGAGACCAGACATCATGACTACGCAACTAGGTCAGTACCGACAACTGGTGCACTAGGTAAATAATCTCATTGCAATTTTTTTATTAATATTACCGAACTAGTTCAATGATATTTAAAAAATGACAATTAAAATTTAATATTATCTGTTTTTGTAGGTGATGCCCCGTCACTGGATGAGACCAGACATCGTGACTACGCAACTAGGTCAGCAGTGCGGGTCGAAAGGCACGAAACAAGAGCAGAGCATGATGATATTGATGATGTAATTAGGAGCTTTAAAAATAGGAAGAAGAAAAAGAAAATTCGATAATGTAAAATATTGTATTATTATAAGACAAACGTTACCATACTTGGAACGTTTTTTGCGTTATATAAAAAACTCATTTATCATACTATTTTTATGTCAAGCATTAATTGCAATGTTTCCTTGCGTAATTTTTGTTGAATTGTTTTTTATTAGTTATTGAATATTTTTTCTTATGCTCATGAAAGTAAAAAATAAAATATAGATTGGGTATTGGGGAATTGAGAGTGATGTGAGGGGGGGGAGGGGCCATAAGAGCTTCCACCTTCACGTGGTTGGCCCTGTTTAGTAGAGAATAATTTATTGGAGCGATTTAATCTTGGAGCAAACCTCCCTCGATCCAGCGTAGCAACAAAAAAGTCACCGTTGACTTAGTTGCTACTCTTTCAGATCGTGGGAGGCTTGTTCCAAGTTCATGCGACTCCAATAAATTGTTCTTGAAACGAAGAGGAGCTTATTCAGGTATGTTTTGACATTTTCAACATACGTTCTAACATTATCATAAGAATGCATCTTAGAGTAAAAAATACTACATCAATTACTTGTATTTATTGTATATATAATGATGGGAGCAATACAACTTGTCAACAAGGGTCATGTCCATGATATTTTTTCTTGTGCGCTTGACTAGGTTCGTAATGTCACATTTTGTAAGTTCCTTTACAGTTCATAATTCAATATTAAGCTTGTTCATGATTATTATCTAGGTTTTTTGTATGTGTTTTTTCATCTATTTGATTGTAAGCAACTCTGCATGTTTCCTGTTGTTCACTATGATTTCTCCCATTACCACTCCCAGGATGAATATGACTTTATTGTTACATAGGTTACTTTATTGTTACCATGATTTCTCCATTTACGATTTCATAGGTTACATCATGTAAAGTTGTCAATCTCAGGTTGGTGATGAGCTTTAGTTCTCCAGATTTGGGGCTTTTCTGATATTTTCTCCCTCATGTAATTCCTGCATCACCTCATTGTTTGAGCATGCCAATTGTCTACCACTTGTACCAATTGGCACATGTCAATCCTTGAGTGGTGCCACATTTCACCTATTTTCAATGAGAGTTTAGGGTTTCTCTAACATAGCTTCAGAAATCCGATTCAGTGCCTGCTTGAATATTGTCACATAATAATCATGGTTTGGATTGATGAGCATGTTCTGAATGGTTGGTTGATTCATAAGAACCACCCATATAGTCATCTTGAGATATTTCAGAAGTTTTCTCGGGTTTCTTTTTTCACCGTTTCTAGTGGGTGGGATGGTGTGGGGTGATCCATCAATACTGGTGCTCTTGTAGTAGGGAATTTGTTTTTGGGGATATAAAGGAGCATTTGATGTAGATATCCCAATGAATGCATTCATAGATGGGCACGAGAGGTCAAGAATTTAAATTAAAAATATGCAACCTCTAGCATGGCAACCTGAAGGCTGCGAGAGACACTCGTTAAAGATTGTTTTGTGCTGGCCTTAATATAGTCGTGATTTCTTTCTATTATCTTAATGCAAATATATAGTCCGGTCTCATTAAAATGAGGATTGTGGTTGTATTTCTCTTTGGTTGTTTCTCTCTTAATGCTCCAGAAGTTGCCAAAAGTTGTGATAGTTGTTTAGTTTGCATGTTACAACTTAAAAGTGGTTTTTAGCAATGGGAGTCATGTTTTTTAAGGTTCATACTAATATGAAGATCTTGTAATTCTATATTCAGCATAAGAGAAGATGGCCTCTCCTTTTGGCAGTATGACAACAATTGCCACATCTACCTCATTGGGTAACAATGGAAAGGGGAAGAAGTTGGGTGCAATGTTTGATAATTATGGCAGACAATTGTCTTCTCTTTCAGTTTTTTCACCTATTTCCTTTAATCGCTCAAGCAGAAGAGGGACTCTGAGATTACGCGACAGAGAGAAGGTAGTTAATACAAGAGCTATGGAAAAGGAGTTGTACTTCAATAAGGATGGCTCAGTGACAAAAAAATTGCAGGTCAGAGAAAAAATTATGTTTAAAGGAAGGTCACCTGCACGTGAAACTTCACTGCGGTGGATCTTTCCTTGTCCACTTATATTCGATTTTAATGTGCTATTTTAATTTTTCATGGAGGGTTGTTTTTGCATATGGTCTGGCATTCAATTGCACACTTACTGAAAGCATTGTCAATTTGTCTTGCAGGCGGTGTGAACAAACTTGCTGATCTTGTTGGAGTCACCCTTGGGGCGAAGGGCAAAATGTTGTCTTGGAGAGCAAGCATGGTTCTCAGAAAATAGTTAATGATGGTGTGACAGTAGCTAAGGAGGTAATTTGTAGATGTGTGCTCCGGTTTTCTTTTTAACGTTGTATTAGTTCCCCCTCTTAAATGTCTTAGATTTGGTAGGCATAATTTGAAAACTCAAAGGTGAAAGGAAACATATTTGTTACCCAGTGGTCTACTTGGCGTATGGACTAGCCACATTAGAGTAATGCATAAAGCTTTTCACAACAATAAAAGGAAAGGGTTATGGCTGAGTCAAATTTTATTGTTATTGACAGTGTAATGAAATGTATCTCAATAATATGGTTTTGGCCTTTTTATTGGTTGAATTAGAGGACCCAGTTGAAAATATTGGGGCCAAGTAGGGTGGTTTTCCTTTTTGCTGATGGTTTGGTGTATCTAATTGAATTAGTTGCCTAAGGTATTTTTGGTTGCAAACTCCTTTTCATTTTTCATACAGTATTGGCCTTGTGGAATACATTTGATTGTGTGGTCCTTTTAGATCTACAACATTTGTAGTTGTTTAGTCTTATGGCCGAGGTGCACTTTTATTATGGAAATAGTTGATGCAATATTTTCATTTAATCCTTACTGCAGGGTAGCATGTTGAGAAGTTTCTTGTGAAACATTTGGTATTCAAAATGACACTTGATCCTATACAGCATCATGCAATTGACTTCAAAATTCATATTCAAAGTGTGCCAGACAATTCTTGCAAAATTTCAAATATCTATGTTGTTTTAAACCATTATCTTTTTCATGTATTGGATGCTGAAAATGTGAAAAAGACTTTGGTATGAAACAACTGGTAAATAATTTCCAGCAAAAAAACCACTTCCAAGACATGATTTAGAAGTAGAACATATGTACTTATGAAGCATAGAAAGATATCCTTGATGCATTGTCAATGTTTGGCTAGGGTTATTTTTGGAGAAAATAACTCCTTATTCCTAGAATAGTGATCTTCAATACAAGTAAATGCCAGAGAAGAGAGATCATCGCGTGACGCAACAAAACTGAAATTGGACCCCCAAGGAGAGCTGGTGTGTCTACAATCGCTCTGTCAGCATTTTCCCTTGGTGTACCCCGTTCTTTTCCTCCAGCCTGAGTCTTAATTGACTTCTTCTTTCTTCGGGTTTATTTATCAAATTCATAGAATTTGATAAATAAATACTATCCACAATGGTTGGATTTTAATTTATATTCCCGACTTTATATTATCTCCAATCCTTATAACCAATGTTTAACTTTCAACACTTTGTATTTATACTCCACGTTTCTTTTTAAATAAATAACTTGTAATGAACTTTTGGCTTTATATTTCACCACCCAGCCTTACAACAATCACGCTCCAGACTTATGCTAATTATCCGCCAATCGTTTAATTAAACAATTTCATTATACTCCGGCCCCACCTATATATATCAATAACCAATCAAACACCCGTATCGTACCTGGCTATCCTCCGCACACCTTAGTTAACCTCCGGGCAAGTTCAACGTGCGACCACCGTCCGATGGCCCTTCTCCAAATCAACGACTCTTGGAAATTTCGCTCGGCTTCCAACGTCAGGCTTTAACGTGCGATGGCGCGGGTTAAACGGTGGTTTTCCGGGGGTCACTTCACCACGTGTCGCATTCCCTATGGAATCGCTCGCGAATAGGAAATACCGCCTACTCCGCAAAAGCGGTGCGATATGGGCAACCCTCTTTTGTGATTCCGCTCGTGGTTTTGGTACAGGGCTTGACCACGGGTGCAAGTCTGGTTCCGCTATCCTTTTGTTTGTTAACTCATGTCCAATCCTCGGGTCAGGTTCTAAAATCACAACAATCTTGTCTCTTTATTAAGCGGGATTTTTATATTTGAACAGTGTTCACGACCCCGATTCTCTACACAGACCTCGCCTTCGGGTGGGGTGAATTCAGAGGGTTATCCAACAATTTACGGGAATTCAAAGACAGAAGAATGGAATTATCAGTACCCAATCGCCTCACAGTTAAACAATTCTTCACAATTAGCAATTCGATATAATTCAATGGCAACTAAGCTTGGAAATCATTTAACTGGAAACAATTGTTCACACACATAGGCTTATGATAGAAATCCCCTCTCTACTCTCCTCTTCCCTCTCTACTTTTATTCATCCGAGGAATTACAATTTATATACATAACATATGGCTCTTCGGTTCCTCTGAGAGGACCGTTCTAGAAATCAAAAGGTCTAATTATAATAATTCAACTAACTGAAACTATTCAACTCCTACAACTCTAACTAGTCTAAGTAATACAGTCAGCTAAGGTATTGACACCTAGCTGTTACAACTCAAATGTTTTCGAACCCTCCTAGCCACAACATGTGGAAAAAACCTCCTACATTGCTGGCTAGTGCCTAATGCCCTTGCATCATCGTGTGACATAAACCTATTAACAAAAGTGAATAGGGAATGATTATTAATTATGGCATACTAAGTTGTCAGTGATTTTGACTATTTGTCTTTAACATGTAAAAATGTTAAATTCCAAACTTACATCATCATGGTTTGGCATCATGAGCTTGAATAATTGTCCACCATGCTCATAATTTCATTATTGTATTCATATCTATAAACAACGTTTCAAATAATAATAATAAAGTTCTATAAGAAAAATCCAGACCTCCATGCTGCTGCTCCTTGTGAGACAAAGTCAAAATTGCATTACACAATCTGACACATAAGAATCTCCTATATCCCCGTGGTATGTATCCAAAATCTTATAATAGTGTCTTCAAGACTTATGTTGACATTGCCAATGAGATATTTAAGCAATGAAAGATGGAGCCATCTTCATTTTTGTATATGTAACAGTCTTTTATTAATATAAAGATTGATGGTTTTGTCTTTCTGAAAATGAAATGTAAAAATAATTTATTGTGGTCAATTGAAAAGTTTTTTTTTTAAAGCTTTTCATTATGGAAGGGCAACATAGATATATGCCCTTCTAATTGAAATTCAGACCTGTCCTTCAAATTTGATCACTGTGTGGGACCTTAACAAACAATAAAACTATTCCGCCGTGCATTATATAAAACATATAACAAAACCTTTGTCAAAACTTCAAACGAACCCTTTAGCCGTGGGTATTTCATCACGAATTGATCATTTTACCATGCACCTTCTTCTAGAGGAATATTCTTCCACTTGATTAGGTACTTCATAATGGTTATATGTCAAAGAGATACATAATGTTTATCTATAACTTTTTGTGGTTCAAGAATCAACTTTCATTCTTCATCTAATTTTGGAAGTTCTATTTACATTGGCATATTTTTTCCCAAAACCTTTTTTAGGCAAGATACATGAAAAACCTTATGAATGCAAGAAGAAGGAAAATATAATTTCTATACCACTTGTGCAATCCTATGAATAATTATTTAGGGCCATAACAGTTTTGCAGTGTGGAAAAAGTCGGCAAAAAGTCCCGACTTTTTGAAAAAATCCCGAATTTTTCTCGGAGCCGACTTTATTGGCCGACTTTTTGCCGACTTTTTCATCCCTGAAAAAGTCGCGATTTTATCCTCGAAGTCCCAAATTTTTTCCGACTTTTTCGAAAAAATCTTGAGTGAGGTAGTTTCTTTAATAATTCGTTAATTTTTTTTGAAAAAATCAGGATTTTTTCCAAAAATGAATATTTTTGTATTTTTTTAGTTTTGCCGACTTTTTCAAAAAACTCCCGAATTTATCGAGTATTTCAACTTTTGGACCCTTGCCGATTTAATCCTGACTTCGACTTTTTCCACATTGCATTTTTGAGCTAATTCTTTATTCTTCTTTTTCTTGAATGAAGATTGCTTATAATGCTATAATTTAAAAAATACCCAATTACCCTCCTCAAATTATCTTTCACTTCAATGTTGTTCCCCTTGTTGTTTTATCATGTTTCATGTCATTTGAAGGTTTTCCATAATAATTTTCAAAATTTCTTTAGTATTTTCCATATGTGACTATGTTTCCTATACTTTGGACTTATCTTGCAAAAAGTATGAGATACTAGGAGTTGGATATCCATAAAGGGCCTTAAATGGGGAAATTTTAGTAGATGTGTGATAGGTAGTATGATAGTAGCATATTACCATTCTTCCTTGACGAACCCACTTCATCCATTAAGATTGCTTTTCTAAAGAGTAACATTGTAGATAACCTTAAAAACATTTTTTAACTATTTTTGTTTGACCATTTGATTGTGTTTGATATGTAGAACTCATGGCAGCTAGTGTTTCTCCACTCATATTAAATAATTATTTCCAAAAATTTCTTGTTACTATTACTTTAGGAAAACCATGAAGACTATGAATTTCTTTCACGGACACTTCTGCCACTTGGCTTGTTGTTTATGTACTTTGAGCTCTACAAAAAAAATCTACAAAATTTGTCTATATAAATGACCACAAAAAATGTAATACTTACCTTTATATTTCAGTAACCCTGTAATAAAGTTTATTGATATATCTTCTAGTCTTTGAATATGTATGTGGAATGGTTGAAGTAACCCTAGAGATTTTACTATCTCTTTTTTATTTATTATGCAAACCTGACCTTCTCTTACAAAATTTTGAATATATTTCTTCATTCCTTCAAAAAATATATTTTTTGATCCTTTGAGATGTTTTAAGGAACCCTGCGTCCTACCATCAGAGAGACATGGGACTCCCTTAATATTTGTTTATTCAAATATGCTTGTGTGCATAAAAATATTCTACATTTGCACCAAATTATATCTCTCTTTCACTCCCAATGCTCCATAGAGTTCATCCCATCCTTTATAAATTTTAGTTTTTGTTTAGTACTATTGTCATTTTTCCATTATGGCAAGCTTCTTCTAGCCACCTAGGAATAGAAAATGTAATTGGACATAAATTTGAGGCCTCTTCTATTTTAGAAAGAGCATCATGTACTAAATTTTCCTTACCCTTTTTGCAGATTATCTCAAAATTAAAACTTTGCATTTTTTCTTCTCATTTTTGTTAATCTTCCAATGAAATCCATAGCTTCAAAAAATACTTTATGCTATCATGGTATATCTTGACTTTAAAGTACCTCCCGGTGATATACTATCCCCATTTTTTATTGCATGTAATATTGCTTCCATTTATTTTTCATACGTAGATTTCACCAAATATTTTCTTTGAATTCCTTGCTTTTAAAAGCCAATGATATCCCTTATTGTGTTAATGTTACGTAAATTCCTTGTCCTAGTGCCTCACACTCTACTATGATTGTTTTACCAAAAGTAGGTGCAACCGATGTTGGTGTAGAAGACATGGCATCCATTAAAAGAGAGAATGCCAAAGTAGCCTCATCATTCCATATAAATGATATGTTCTTCAAGAGATATGTGAGTGGACTTGAAATGCATGCATAATTCTTAACAAATGATCAATAATATCATGTAAGTATAAAAAATATTCTAAGAACCTTGATTTTCTTAGGAATAGGTCATTTTGTAATAGCTTGCATCTTTTGAGGCTCCAACTTCACTCCTTCCTTTAAAACAATATGAACCAAATACTCGAATTCTTATTTCCAAAAAGCACATTTGGATATTTTCACATAAAAATGATTGTTCTCAATAATTTATATAACTTTTCCACATGTTTACTAGTGTGGTATTCCCATGATTTATTATAAATATGTGTATTATCAAAGAAAACCAACACAAATTTTATAAGATGGGATCAAACAAAATTGTTCTTAAGTCGAGCCGGTCGGACTTCAAATGGCGATAAACCATAATTCAAACCAAATTCGCGTTCCAAAATAGCCTACTGACATCAGCCAATTTTGTGACGCGAAAACCAAATGAATTCTGCCCTAATATTTTTCGGGTCCGAAGTTGGGCTGGTGTATGGAGGGAGAGTTGTGACGCGAATTTCTTATCAAATTCACCCTAATATTTTTCGGGTCCGGATATCCACTGCGTGAGCGGCCCAAACAAAGATCCGCTCCTATCCCTCTGTGACAAAACCATCGTACCCATGATGTCATCAATCAAAACCCAGCCGCCCTTTGACTGTAAATAAAACAATTATGCCTCACACATGTTTACTATTCCAGAAAATAGCCGCCCTTCTGCAAAAATTAAAAACCAACTGTTGGGACGCTTGTCACCATTACCTTGCCAAGATGAATTGTTTCAGGCTTCTGTCTTTCATTATAACTATGGCCTGCTTAAACAATGGTTTATTTCCAGAAACAGCATTTTCTATTCAATTCCTGCGAAAACTCGAAAAATCCTGGGTTTTAGTCTTCTTTAATTTTCACTAAGGTCTCCAAAAGAAGTTCACAATTTTTTTTCACCTCAGAATCGTAATTATATTCCAACCGTACTGTGCCCTTTTTCACAAAACTGGAATTTCATTTTTGAACCACAAGAACTAGAAATGTAAGCCTTTAGCTCTCCAATGTCATGCCCATCAATTCCCTCGCACAAGGACTTTGATTATCTATTTTTAAATGACATGGTTTTCAAATTAAGGACTTGCTTCTTAGTGAGAACTTTCAATATTTGCCACAGACAATTATTTGAATGGTTCTCGACATCTTTGGACTTGGAACCAAATCTTATGTACCTTCTCCCTACTCCATATTTTTCCCGAGTTAATCCATTATTGCTACGCAATGTGATCCCAACCAACGAGCAGCTTTATCCAAGTCAGCCTACTTTTCCAATAACCGCTTTCATCATAATGAAATGCTGCTAATTCCAACCTGGTCAAGCCTTCTCACTCCCTATCCAGCACAACAATGAGAAATTCATTGCTATCCCATGAAGATTTAAACCAGATATGCCAAACCTTCATGTTACTGTGAAAGACGCCTAAAAAACCTCCCCTTATGGTTATACTTTCTTTATTGATGAGGGTAGAGTTATTTTAAACATGATATCTTCCATAATGGGCCTAATACTATGATTATGTTGATCAGCTTAACCCCTATATTGTTATCCATTTTTACCTCTGATGCCTCTCCTACTGGCTAAGCATGATTTTTGCATCTTATAATACGGGACAAAATCCACATCATTTCAAGTAGATTTGAATAGAGAGTATTTAAGTATTATTCTATCATATATCATCTCATGATTTACTTTCACTTTAAAATTTCCCTTTTTATGTTAAGAAACTTGATGTTAAAGGGAATCTCAGGTCACTATCTTTTGGCCCCGCTGTTATTCACAATTCCTCCATTCTCCTTTATTCCTATAACAGTTTTTCGACATTTTTGTTCATTCCACAACCACTCTGTTGACAGGAGTATCTCGTCCTAGAATTAAATAAAATCAAGAAAATCCTTCAAACATTTCTCAAAGTAGTACAAATAGGCAGATTAAACACATCATAAACCAATGTAGACTGGGTAGATATATGGATGCGAATTATGCCCATTCAAACTGCCCATATGTCCCAATGAGACTCTTTGCATTAATGTCGCAGATGAATACCCAGATATAATTCATTTTTTGCACGCAGAAAAAAGGCCTCAACCTGTGATCAAGAGCCACTTAGGTCCCTTCATTTTTAACCCTAGGTAGTTTGAATAGTCATGAGATTTAAAGACTCATCTGTAATACAAGAGTTTCTACCGGGTGCCTTATGATCCAAACAACTTTATCTAGATAGAAGAATGAAAAATAAACTGTCACCATACATCCATCAAAGAACTTTAAATAGAACAATATTAATATGAATGAATGGACAAAGGGACATTGGTTGAAAAGATAGTGACAGGGCCAATAAGAAAATGTATGAAAGATCTTATGGATATTTCACCTATAATCTTTAGACAGTGCAGATCTTCTTCACCAGGACTTACAACAAAATTTGCAAGAGTTTAGCATGCAGAGTATGAGAATTTAAAGGAAAAGAAAGGACCCCGATATACAAAATAATTTAGAAAATTTATAATGATGAAAACTGCAGACTTCATGTCAAGGTCAAGGAAAAATTCCTCCTACTCGTATCAAGGAGCCTAAATTTCATGCATAAAAACTCTAATAGGAAAAGGGAAAAGAGAGAGGCTGAAACAACTACTCCTATTGGTGGCTCTTCTAACAACAAGATGTTAAAGGCGTAAATTAACTCCTCTGCATGATGAATCATTTTGTGGGAAATCCTGTTGCTCAAGGAAGAGAAGTTGACAGCCTCAGAATAGGTACAGTAGTGGGACATCCACTAATTTTCAGAAAATAAAGAAATACAGAAAGAAAGTGAAGAAATATCTCTTTCAAACCCAGTAAAACCGTCACATCAAAAGAACATTCATCAATATAGTTGCCAGACTGATCTACTAGATTCTCAAGGCATAACCATATTTGAAGATGGCCCTAAAATCAAGAAAGATTGATGTCGTACTATGACATCCCAGAGGCATGTTAATATCATTTGAAGTTCACAAAGTGCAGCCTTCTGACAAAATGTGAGATTACGCTAGGAATTAATTTTTTAAAGTTCAGCAAAGGATATCCATCCTTTAGATCAAATTGAGCCACAAGAAACAAAAAAGCAGATGATCATTCTACTCGATGGATAAATGTTCAAGGACCCATAAGCTGCAGATTTTTGATAATAGTATTTAATGATGAAGCTGTAACTTTGAAAAAAGCCTCCTCTAAAGCAAGATAATATAATCAAAACTTTAGAGGAAATAACTATTGGTTTGGGTCATAATCAAAGATGGGAAAGGTAATAACTTTTCATCAAGAGCAAGATGATGATATTGCAATTGTAGAAAACAATTAAAGTTAATGGGCTCAAGACATTCACAATCGCGTAAACTGAATGCTCAAATTTAGGAACCACGGATTTTCAAAATGAAATACACCTACTGCAACTGGAATATTTGAGAATGCATTAAAAGATAAGGTGCAAATATTCCAATATCTACAACAGAGTAGTGACAAAATAAGTAACAACAATAGGGTCGGGCTGAAAGCAGAATTATGTCACAGAAAGGCATCAAGAAATTTGAAAACAACTTATGAATTAACAAAGTCAATGGAAGATATGAAACTTCGCTATAGAGCTTCAAAGAAAAAATAAGAGCGAATTGCCACTAGAACATAAATATGATCTTTCAAAATGATTAGTTGATAAAACAAGAGAAGTACAAAATTAGAGGTGCAGCCAAAGCATTAAAAGGATCTCATATTGAGAAACTTTGTACAGTAAATGAAATGCTTTGGGATAATACTAATTCAATCAATAAAGGATGAACTTTCAATCAAATAGTCAGATGAACACACCAGCTAAATTGGCCTCGATGAGATCGAGATCAAGACAAGAGTTAAATATGCCGTATAGGGCCAATAGACGTATATACCTTTTGAATATCATACTTCAAGAATCAACTTAAATTGGTATTCAGGATACAACTGAACAATTGAAATAAAAGAGAGCTTTTATCAAAAGAACTCGTATAGAATTTAACTTAGCGTGCCGGAGGCGCAAGAGAAGAAATCATTACTCAGAGAAAGATTGAATATTTTTAAATAGAGGATTTTCCACCAGAAGCTATGAAGATAAGCTAATGGACCTTAATAGCAAATGAAATGAAAAAGACAATGATAATCGCTTTGTTCTTCAACCACCATCAACAAGAAAGACGCTTCATGTGAAAACCTTTATGACAGATCGAGAATTTATTTTATTTTGAGTGAAGTAAATCATTTGGGTTCCCAAATCAAATTTTGTCTTTTTCTTATACATCGAATGGCGAAACACTAAGAAAGTTGCAAAAGTAATCTCGAGGCCGTGAAAGTTCAATAAAGAAATGATGGAAATTTAGAAAATATTACTTCCTTACATAAATTTTTGCCTATTTACCATGTGATACTCTGATAAAAGGATAAAAGGATGAAACAAAGGTCAAAGACGTGTCGAAAGCAGTTTAAAGAGTATCGAAACAAATAATCAATATAGAATAAGAGGACAACATCAAGCCAAGATATAGGGCCTTCTGCGCCCAAAGACATTTCCTAAAAGAAGGAACAAATATCATTTACCATTTTTTCTTATCTACGATTAATCATTTCTATATTGTTGTAAAATACTATTGTTATCTCATAATATCTCACCGAGTGAGATAGGCGATTTTTATAAATACTCCATCAATTGGAGTAGTATGTGGATTCATATACTTTAAATACTAATTTTTTCGAACAAAGTGTTGTTGGAGAAATTTCTTGTATTATTTGGATATGAATTGATGCTAGAGGCTTTTTACAGATTCATGTGTCAAACTACTTGATCAAGAAGTCACTTGTATCCCCGTTTTAAGCTTTTTATCTGCTTTACGTATCAACGAGCCTATCAATAATTAATGAAAAATATAAATTATGTACTTAAGTGTAACTGGTTCTTAATCATTATTATTTCAAATGTTTTTCAAAACTAGTTAAAGGTGAGTTCTTAACGCTCCTATTTTACTAGTTTAAGCATTTTGATTATTTAGTGTAATAAACGCTCTTTAATATAACGTTCATTTTTCTTGAAATGTGTTAAAAAGATTCTAATTTCCTTTCATCCATTTGAACTATTTATCTTTAGATCATAATTGTTTGTTTGATTTATTCTACCTGGTGTTCCATCTTTCATTGATAAACCAATCCACAGTTTTCATTTTTTTTTTACCCACAAGAATACCCGAATACTTCCTGAATCTTGCCCAGCTATCAATTTACCACCCAAATTCAAATAAAACCCCTGACTTTATAACTAGCCTAAATTTCTAAAACAAAGCTAAATTTTATAGAGAGATCCCTCTCTGGGCATAGATTAGATTCTACCCAAAAGATTGGTTTGTAGTCACCCTGACCCCTTCCTTTCAAAACTTCATGACCCAGGATAAACACAGTAAGGACACGACTGGGACCCGAACAATTTCATTGTTACTATTAAGGTCATAAAACTACAGACTGAGCCTAAGATTAGGCCGTGGCTTTGAAATCTGCTTTTTTCTTTTAAATTGCGTAAGTAAATAAATGCCGATCTAAAAACGCTTCTGACCACATTATGCCTGAATTATGGCTGGAATTGGAACAATGGATACAGTACTCTATCTATTGCTTTACTATTCTACATACTGCTATTTCATTTTATAGATGCCTCGCATATTTTGGATGTTTTTTCAGATTGTGACATCTCCATGTGGACACCACATCGTTAATATCATGTCCCCAGAGTGTGACATGGGGTATTTTTCATATCATTTTCTGGGGTGTGGACTTCCATGTTCTTCTCGGATGGATATTGGGTTCCATGATCCAGATGGAAAATGTAATGACTTCATGGACTTTTTACTTCATAATATCTAAAACAACGTTTCTTAAAAAAAATGATTAATGTTTATCTACTCACCAAAACTAGCATGATACTGTCTATGTTGGGTCGTTTTATTAGATATGGTCTCGACAGTATTTTTTATATCTTGGACATATCACACTCCTCACATGATTAGAATTTTTCTCTGCTCAAGGATTTTGTACTTAATTTGTATTTGGAGTACTCTATCCTCAGTTGCTTTACTATTCTACATAATGCCATTTCACTTTCTTATAGATGCTCTTATATTGGATGCTTTCTGTCATTTACACCTGGTGACCATCGTTTTATATCAAGTCCCAATGTACATGGGCATTTTTCTACTGTTTATTCGTGGATTCCACATTTTCGGATATTAGTCCAATCTTCTTGAAGGTGAATGTAATGACTTCATGACCTGCTTTTTACTTCATATAATATATTCAAATGTCTTTTTCTTGTGAAAAAAATGATTAATGTTTATCACTCAGCTTTCAAAACTAGTGATACTCTATGTTGTTGGTCATTGATATAGTTCCATAGTCTTTTTATATTTAAATATATCACACTTCACATGATTAGTGCTTTTCTTTGTTCAAGGATTTGGGGTACTTAATTCTGGCTGGAACAATGGACGCCGGATTTCATCTCGTTTTACCATTTCTACATATCAAAGTTATTTCACTTTCTTACGCCTCATTGATGCTTTCTCAGATTTGCCGATAATCATGTGGACCGTTATTGGGTTTTATATCAAGTCCCTTATGTAATATTGTTGTGGGGTAGTTTTTCTATCACCTACCTGGGTGTGACTTCCAAAATTTTTGATGGATATTTCGGGTTCCAATCTTCGATGTGAAAACAAAACACTTCATGGACCTATACTTATATAATATATTCAAAACAACGTTTTCTCCTTTTAAAAAAACATTATCAAGCTTATCACTCTACCTTCAAAACTAAATGGTGTTGGTCTATGTTGTTGGTTTATTGATATAGTCTCATGGTATTTTTATATTTTGATATATCACACCCCACATGAGATTACGCGTTTTTCTGCTCAAGGATTTTGGGTACTTTAACGGTATTTGGAACAATGAATGTCAAATTTATCCGTTGTCCATACATAATCGTTATTTCACTTTATAGATGCCTCGTGCATATTCGGATGCTTTCAGATGGTTGTATAATCTCCATGTAATCTGTTATCGAGTTTTATAATTAAGTCTCAGATGTGACATGGGTTTTCATCATTAATTGGGGTGAATGACTTTTCTCGGGATGGATATTTGGTCCCAATATTTAGATGTGAAATGTACGACTTCGCTAACTGCTTACTTCATATAATATATTCAAAATAATCTTATTTTCCTCTTTTGAAGTTTCATTGTTTTAATTGAACTCGCTGTTTTGCAATTTGAGACGCCTTGTAAAACATGTAATACATACTTAGAAATGTCTAAGAGCGACAAAAGAGGTGCAAACGCTTGACGAGAGATGTTCAAAAATGGGTTAACATACTTCATCGTGGAATTGCTGCATAGCTTTAAAAAACGCTTGAGTGCCACGCTCCAAAAAACGTCAGGAATCCATACGCTTCAATTGTGACAATTTACAACCGTTTGGTGACATTGCCCAAAACGTCACACCATTGCGCTGGAATTGCGCGCTACAAACCAAGAGCCGGCGAACAAAACGCCGGACCATACGCCGTAGACTGCAGTTAGTTTACAGACGCCGGTATGAGCGACGCTCAAAACGTCAACCATCATTTAACTGATGGGGCTGGTTGTGCTATTCAGCAATGTTTTTGACAAACGAGTGATGCTTATTGTAAGCTTACCAAAAAAGCGTCATAGTGCTAAAGACTTTAAATACTACGCCGAATGTATCGGTATGGTAAACCGTATTTCGCTTTCAATCCTGCCGCTTCATGACGATTATGTCGTAATAGCTGACGACCGGTCGAAATTTCCAAATTTAGAGTAACATTAAATATATGAAATAGCTAACATTGTGTCGGGAGGAAATTACAGAAAATTTTATAAAAACATCACTATATGCAAACTGCTAGAAAAATATATATATATATATATATATATATATATATATATATATATATATATCATTTTTATACAAGCCGTGTGCATCATAAAATCCACAAAATTAATATATGGTCTCTGCTTTATTACATTCATGAGTCAACATGTCTCTAAAACAGTAAATAAAGCCTAATGCCTAAAGCCACATGGTACTCATGATAGCACATCATCATTGAGCTGAACTGCCTTTAGCAAGCTTGCAGATATGACTTGGCACTTATAGTGTGCCTCTTATAAGCTCAGGTACATCATCAAAACAACATAATCTGGGACCCCATGGGTGATTCCCTCCAGTTCTGTAATGTAATCTCTTGTCAATACCCTCAAATTTAAGGATCAAAGTCATGAGAGTCCACCTTGCTATTGGAGACATACCTGGCTGACGCTCTGGGCCAACATCTGATCTACTGGGACACTGCGTAACATGCATATATACTAAAAATCAGGAATCAAAGAATAAAAAATGAGTCTTACCAAGCCTCTGCCCCAATCCCTCTCCCTCTGTATAGGTCCAATTCCTCGCAGTTCCAGCCGCGAAAACCTCCACATGACTGGATCCCGAGCTGCACCTCAAAAACTCTGGGCCTCCAGACATATATTGATACCCCTACTCTGGCATCGTGCAGTCGCCTTCATTGGGCCATGGGGTCCGTGGTTTCAGTAGTTGGGACTATAGCATCCTAGCTACTTAAATATGGGTGAATTAATTCCAGTGAAGAACGATACTGTAATCAAACCATACCCAAATCATTTTGCCACCCTTTACTTGGTGAGCGTCGTTTGATGGCCTGCATCATTTAATTCTCACCCAAGCCAAGATGGTATTCGGGTTCATACACTTTGAAGCAAGAAGTAATTGCCTTCATGGCCTCGCGGTGGTGCCCAAAACCAAGGCCCAAGGTAAAATACTACTCTCAAGTATGGACTGTGTGATGTTCTGGATGTTCACTTTATCGTCCTTATCCCTTTTAGTGTCCCTAGGCACACCGTGTTCATGACTATTGTCATGCTTTCCCCTGTATGCTCATACTAGTCAATAGGGACTGACCATGGGATGTACCCAAAGATGAAATATACATTTGATACTCTCGCTCAAGCTCTTGATCCCGGTTATGAATTTCTCCCGATCTTCATCCCAAATGCCGATAAGATACCACAATTTAGCCGAGCTCCGAAGACATAACGCTCAGAAGAACCTTTTGAGCCCACACTTCGAGGGCATTCATGTGCATTGCACATTTCCACTACTTCATCCTCTTCACTATGTTCTCTCTCCTTCCACTCATAATTATATTTTGTAATGGTACCGTATCAATTAATCATGGGAACATTCTAAACTCTTAGGTATTCAAAATTGTGGCCTATTGGCTGTGTTTTGAAATTGATGATTTTAGTTGCATGGTTGCTTAACTGCTTAAGATTAATAATGCTTTACCTATGTGACCTCTTTGAAATGGAAAATTACTAAATGAGTCTTCGCACTAAACCAGACGTTTTTTCAAACCAGAGTCTAAATTTTTCCAATCCTCCTCTTAAGGATCTCAAATGGAAATGAAATGCAATAAAATATAACTAAAAAAGATGGAAAAAGAGGTTAGCTCTACCCTAATGAAGACGGAAATTTGATTAATCACTGATTGTTCACAATCAATACCAAATATTGCAAGATAGATCGCTGCCACAAAGAGCAAGCAGTTTTTCACTAAATGATAAAAAGTATTTAGCCATATTATACTTTTCAATCCTGAAAAACATCTAAAAAGTCACTATCAGAGTCACCTTTCACTCTTTCACTCTCTAAACCGAAAAGATTTGTTTAACACCATATGTTTTGAGCCATTAAACTATGGCCTAGAACATTCACCCAAGATACTGCTACCTTTTCAAGTAGATAGACATACAAAGAATACCTTAGAAGTATATCGTTACCAGAGCTTTTAGACACACTACCTGATCCAGGGAACTATTTACGAAAAGGGACTGGAGTTTTCTTTTCACTTTTCAAACTCTCTAAATAGAAAGATGTCGAAAGTTATTCCTTTGTCGTGACTTCCGTTAAAACTTATACACAAACCCATGCCAGACGTGATTTGAGTCCCTCCTTCCTAGAAGGGGCCAGAATATTAGCTGGATTTGTCCTGGCGACAACCCATATTCTAAGTATAGGTAGACCCCTTCAAGATTGTTTCAAAATAATTGGGTACTGCACAAAATGGTGGGGAAATAATCCAAGATTGTAGTCGTATTAAGTATGTCGTTTAAACATGGAACTTTTCTCGCATTCATGTCTACATTCATCTATATGGTTGCTCATGAGCTTGCACTTTTGATCGCCATATCACTTGGCCATGTCACATGACCTTGATCCCTTGATGTCAAATATTTAAATCAAGAGCCAAGCGCTGAATACAGCAAAGAAGCCTCTCAGCTTTCAACCTCCTCTAATCTCATCGTCTCAGACTTCATAAAAATTATTTTTCCTCTACCACAGTCGATGATGGGGAACATTATAAGGCCTCCTCATTTGTGAAGTCAATTTCACAGCCAGCTCTTATTATCCAGGAATCTGATTTTAGAGACTCCTTCAGTACTCAAAGCCCCATGCCTTAATGGTGCTCTCACACTGATTTAAGTCCACATTTGCAGCTGGCCTTTGATCATTGACTTTGGTGTCTGATGATCATCATCATCTCCATGGATTGTAAATTTTTACCTTGGAGCTCATTGTCACTATTGGTGGTTTTCTGCCTTGCCAACAGCTTTCATCATTATTGTGTTCAGACGATGTCTTCTTGGCATGTCTGAACTTCAGCTCATTCATTCGACATGCTGAACTTGCACTTTACTCTCAGCTTAAGGAGCAGTATCCAGATTTTTCCACAGAACTTACAGTGGTTCTTTGTGGATTATTGGTGACTGGTTGTGGTTTTAATATTTTGACGACAACACCACCACACTCGGAGTTCACTTTAGATGATCCTTATTTCACTGATGGATGTGCCCAGATACCTTGGATCTGCTTTTTGTACACTTTATTATGATGGATGCACCACATACCATGTACCTGTATATCACTGTATTGTACTGCAGGTCTTTCTGGCGCAGTGTTTTCGCTGAACTGCCACAATAATTTCACTCCTCCCTCTCTGACCTCATGCTTTAGGGCATCTGCTACTATTTTGTCACTCAAATCTCTGTCTCATCATCCCATACATTGGCGAAATATTCCCTGACCAAATAGCAACAAAATGTCCTAAAACACCTTAGATGGCATCCTTTTCGCATAAGGGAAACACTCCTGAGAACATTTCTCTAAATCACTAAAAAAATAGTGTTTAGAGCATGGGAGGTTAAGTTTATCACTTGTTAATTTGGGAAATTTACACTAAGCCCCGCGCACACTGCACTTTGTCCCTCGTGCTTCTACACCAGTTTATTGTGTGTTTACGTAAAAAATAGTGTGAAGTTTGACTAAAACTTAGAAATGAATCATCAAAATAGGTTGGGTTGTTTGGCTCCGGATCTCCGTTTAGAAAGTGGTTTTCCACCCTCTCATAGTCCTTCCTAAAGAGATAGGACACTCCCCCAAGGATTATGGGGATCCTAACCTCTCCTTCTCCCTATAAAAACAAGCCTCTCTATTCTCATAACTCCAATGAAATTAAAGAAAACTAATGAAAGCTAATTATTGAGAGCAAGCTAAGGAGAACCCCATAAGAGAGAGAGGGCTTGTCTAAATTCCCCGATAAGCTTTGTAGATATGCTCCGTTGGAGTCTCTGGCCAAGGAAGACCACATGCTTAAACGGTTTAATCTTTCTTTCATTTTAATATATGTCAACTATGTTATTTGCCTCCATCTGTATTGTTTATTTACGCAATTTATCCTAATCTTTTTCTTTAATGATTGATAGTTGTGATGTTTGAATTATTACGTTGTATGTCGTCATTTTTCTCTACATATGTATAGGTGTATGGACATGGTGAGCTATATTTACTGTTTGAGCTAGGAACGGAAGCATACTTCTTCTTCGACAACAAGAGCGTAGGGACTGAGGTAAGCTATTCATTTTAGCTTTGTCTTTGTAACTGGAACGATATCGAGCATGTTGTTTTTTGCTCGTTGCTAGACCCACTCTAGATCTAGGTGGATCAGTCAACTGCGCAGGGGATAACTTCATCACCATAAGGTGCACCACTCTTCATTTGCAACTACCTAGCACTATGGTTACAATGCCACTCTGACCACCCTATTTCCAAGTGTACACCATAGTATGATTTGTTGTAGTGAAAGTTGTTAGAAATCTCTAATTCTACCCCACTTTAAAACTATATCAGCAACAATTTACATTATATTTGTATATTGATATTTACATCGAACTTTATGACTCATACCAACAATAATAAGTATAGTTTCACCATGAACCATAACTCATCACTTTTGATACTGCCATTGGACTTCTATGTTTAAATACATGTACCATATAATTTAGGGTTATTAATTGTTGTATATAACTTTGAACTATGGTTGATCCATTCATGGATTAATACAATGTATTACAAATTTGAACGCTATTTTCCATTTCTCCTGTCTTAGACCCAATTCTCCATTGCTAACTTTTCGGGCTAATTTTTTCCAATTGATTGGGTGTATACTTGTTGAGCCTCAAAATTGTGCTTTCTTTCATCTCATTTTACCTCATTTTCCCTTGTCCTTTGCTATTCTAGACCCAATTGATCAATGAATATAGTTGAAATTACTTTTAGAATGATTTACATGACTGACTTGCTAAATTTTGTGATTTTTGCCATTGTAAAGCATTTTGACCGGAACTAGCTACAGAATGCAGACATTCCGTAGCTAACCGGTGATTCTGCAGCTGTCTTCACGTTTGGGTATGTTCCAGGTGGCCTCTCAAGACAAACCGCATATGGGCATAATCCACGTCATCTCTACATGGTTCGTTGCTCATCATGGAGGAAGAAACGAATTCTGGGTACGGTTTTGGAACGTGGGAACACATTTAGGAAAGCAGACTTCTATTAGGACTGTCTCAGTCCAGATGTCTTTTTCCTCTTCACGCAGCCACTTCAAGAGTCCTAATGTGATTCCGATAAGGAAAGACAGTGTTCCTGAAATTGTTGCAAGTCTTGTTATGTGCATTTGCTATATAAACACTTGGGAAACCGAGAGCTAGGTTAGATTTTATGTTAGATTTGATGCTAGATTTTGTTTAGACTCTGTGCTACATTTCTGAAGACGCAGAGTGTTATGTTCAAGTTCTTTCATCTTTAATGAAGCAGACAGTGTTGTTGTGAAAGCGTTGATTTAATTTGGAGTTGAATTCCGTCAGGTGGTAGAGGGCCCCTGCCTCTTGCACGGATTTATTTGCGTAAATTAGATAAGTATTCTAGCTGCCTTTACGTTTTTTTGAAGTTGAATTAGTAGTTGTTTTAATTAGCTACTGTAGTTATACTCATTCTAACTCTTCCACAAGAAGAATCTCTTCCAAAATATTCTAATGATGAATGGGAAATGGCTATAGTATTTTAGGATTAGAAGTTGAATTCATAGTTGTTCTTAATTAGCTACTGTAGTTATACTCATTCTAACTCTTCCACAAGAAGAAGCTCTTCCAAAAGATTATAATGATGAATGGGAAATGGCTATAGTACTGTAGGATTTAGTTGTAATTTTTGTTGTTCACTATCACAGTTACACTTGTTCTAATCACTCTTCCACAAGAAGAAACTCTTCCAAGAAATCCTTAAGAAGTTCAAGACATGACCATGATAATGAATGATTTAGTTGTGTGTTTGCACTAAGTATCATCTATGTTCTTGCTCTTAAACGCTTGCCCAAAACATCATAATGACGAGTAGGATATGGATATGATATCTTAGTTTTTCATTGCTTTCAGTCCTTTATGTTTGCATTTGCACTCAATTACACAGTCAGAATTGTTCTAGCTCTTCCAAAAGAAGGAACTCTTCCAAAATATCAATAATGATGGACAAACAAACTGTATAATTTCATAGAATAATGCATGATAGTATAGTTAGGATGCTCCGGAGTTTAATTGCACTTAACTCATGTTCAGTTACTTTGTTTTGAGTTTGATGATGACTTGTAGTTCAGCATTGTTCTAGATTAGTGGCATCTTAAGTTCATTCTTAGATTAATTCATTGCACTTGCACTTCACATTCAGATTGTCATCCACTGCACAATAGATTACTTCAGTTGTTAAGATTAACAAAACAGCCTTCATTTTTCACAAACATCTTCTTGTTCTAAAATCTACAATTGATCCATAACCATATGAACAGAAGACAACATCACTATAAGGCCTGAAGTATCTCTGCAATTTCCTTACCATTTCATAAACAGAGCCCTCCCTCAAAAGATTACCTTGAAAAGAAATCAATAACTCTTGAGTAAGGTCTTGTGACATTCAATTAAATTGCAGAATAGAGTTAGGAACTAGTCCTAGAACAGAAGATCTTAGGATGGTATCAATGTTTTTCCTCCAAATCTGTTTCAAATCTCTAATCAAAGACAAAATGTTGCATCATTGTAAGATTAGTTGTTTAACTGTTTAGTTAGAGGATTTGCATACTTAGTGATCATTTCTCAAGTTTAGTTTGTGTTTTGAATCATTTGCTTAAAAGTCATTATCAAGCTTTGCTTTTACTTAGTCATAGTTTAGATTTGATTCTGCTTTAGTGTTTCAAATTGCATTTACCATTTGACATCAACCAATTAGGCTTAACTCTGTTTTTAACCACCATCTCCTTTCCATTAGCTTTCTAGGCATTTTCCTTGTGAACATAAAACCACCAAAAGACCAAAAACATCATAAATAATCACAAAAGACCAAAAACATCACAAAACACTACACACAACGCATTGGGAAACAAGCACCTAGGTACATACAGTACACTTCACTTCAGCAGTTTACCAACCCTGGTTGAAAATTAAATGAGCTCAGTTTAGGAGACTAAATTGAGACCAAACAATACTCAGAGGGTTTCCCCTGCATTCTATGTGAATTTCTCGATAATTTAGCCACGGTTAATATTTTAACACGCGAAATTAAAAACAAAAAAAAATTCAAAAGAATACACCTAAGGTTCACATGGTTGGCCCTGAGGCTGCCACATGTCCCTGAAATGGTGTGGTAAAATTTTGTTGGAGGCCACAGGAATCGACCCTCGGACCTCACATGCCACAGACACGCACGCCTTACCACCCGAGCTACATGTTATTACTTTAACAACTATATTAGTCGGGTTATACTTATGGTTGAGTGAAATGGTGTGTGTGGGGTTGTGGAACCACCGATGGTCCTCAACCCACCACGCTTCTCGTTGTATGGTTACATGGCAAACATAACCAAACCACCACGATCGGCACAAACACGAGTATCTCGACGGTTTAATGACCGCGGCCGGTTTCGTGGTATAGTCACATGCCACGTTTAAATGTTTACACCACGCGGTTAATGATAACCCACCCGGCAGTAACGAGATTTCAACCATTTTCAACCCATATTTTATGTCGAGTTCCCACCGACCATTACGGTTATCTTGCGCGCGAGGTTTAAGGTGCAGCATGTGACCACCCCAACCACAAACACTTATTGCGCGGTCAAGTCGGTGTGGGTAGTTTGGTTGGCGTGCCAAAATATCCGGCCTATGCCTAAATTAACTCCGGCTAAGTGTAGCACTTTTAGTGGAGTGTTTCTAGGTGAAACTAGGCAAAAGAGTAGGAGATCTCAATTTTCGCTCCATTATGATAGAATGAAGAGTCATTTTTGACTAATTGGAGCATTATGGGAGCCATTGGTGTAGATAAAGACAGCTTGACCATTAGAACACCTTTGTAACTACATGTAATAGCAAAATTTTGGAGCATAATGAAAGATGGACATGCCACTTGGGGCGTGGACCAATAGATGTATCCCGGGGAGGGCTTTAACGCGCTTCTGTCATGCACCTGCTAATGTAAATTTCATGTGGTGACTTATTTATCGTGTTTTTACATACATTCGGTCGTTATTTAATCCTATTTTATGCTTCTAATTCACTAAAAATCATCTACAATTCATTGACACAAATTCCCTCAACCCTTAAGAAAACTAATGAGCTGATTATGCACATGTTTATAAAGCTGAAAATACACTTAGCACAACAAAACTAATACATTCATTTCATATTAGGTTGGTATCGCAGCTAGAGTTTATCCCTCTTTTTGTTTTTTAGTGCAAATAATTTTTTAACTATTTGCAAGTTTTAGATGTTACAAGGCTCGAAATTTGAAGAGAGGAGAAGGCAAATTGGTGGAAGCGAGTAAGGGTCTCAAAAAGAGCCGGATCAAAGGAGAGAAAGATTGCACACTCTCCACCACCTATTTCACCTCGTATAGCGAAGCTTCATTAAGCATGCCTCAAGAGGAAGGAGAAATCCATGAATAAGTTGATCCCAAGGAGGAAGAAAGAGTGTTCGGAAATCATTCCTTGACATGACTAAGATGGTTAGAATCCTTTATCAAGAAAGGAAAGAAGAGAGGCTTGGAAGGAGAAGGATCTAAACTTCACAAAGAAGGACAAAGATCTTCATGAGGTAAAAATGATGAAGATAAGTCAAGAAAGGGAAATGGAGGAAATGGAGTGCAATGGAGAGACATCATCCTCACCCTCATCATCATCATCCTCTACTTCTACTTCGGTGACATCATCCACACAAGTCAAATAACACTTCCGGTAAAAGTCCTTTTAAAAACTTGATGTTAAGTTTGAATTACCAATGCTTAATGGTGAAGTCAATGCGAGAAAAATCTTGACAATTGGATTAGACAATTGGAGGTCTGTTTGAGAATACAAAACCATCGAGATGATGATACAAAAATTCAATTAGCTTCATGAAGAATGGAAGGTGCAACACTTGTTTGTGGAAATCCAAGACAAAGGGAGGAAACTGCAAGCTATGGTAAGTATTACTTCTATCATGGTAAGATTTCTTTTACTTTCAGCTATTAAACAACAATTTTATCCATTATCTCATATGCAGAAATCCATCATGAAATGGAAAAACTTTAGGCAATTAAAGGGAAAAAAATTTGTAGAAGTATACACCCAAGAATTTAGGGAGAGAGAGCTCTCTCTTATTAGGGGTGGGATTTGCGTGAGCCAAGATACTTTGCTCAAGTACATAGGAGGCTCAAATAACTACCTTAAACATAATATTCTCATGTTTAACCCCACCAGATCTAGATGAAAGTATGTGTTCAGGGCCACACATCTAGAAGCTAGAGTGGGAAAGAACACTTCTAAGGAGGGTAGGAAGAAACCTTTTTAAGGGTAAAGCCCAAAGAAAATACCTCCAAAGGTAAAAAACAAAAAGAATGCATCCGTTAAGAAAGAGGGAGAAAAAAAGTGGTTTGTAAAAAATCGTTCAAAGAAGGCCATGATGAAGCTCATTGTTGGAAATTACATCCTAAAAATGAGGCCAAAGAAACCCAATAACAAAGGGAAACATAAACTATCGCACAACTCAACATGATTTAGGATCCGATTCGGGTGATGAATCTAAAATTACGGTTTATGGGATTGAAGAACACGAAAATAAAATAAATTGAAACTAAACCCAGTGACTCACGTACATCAAGCTCAAGGTCACCCTAAATACTCCAAATGAAGAAGAAAGAATAGAATTGTTTTCGATGTGAGGGTCATATCCAAGCATACTCAAGGTTGACACATTGTTTTACGGTGGGTCACAAGAAAACTTAATCTATGAATACATGGTCAAGAAAATTAACCTTGAGACCATACCACATCCAAAACCATATCCATTGGGTTGGATTTGTATGGATGCAAATCTACAGAGTTTCAAATAAATGTATATCATGCGGTTTGCAATCGCTGCAAAATTTTGTTGACACAATTGAATTAGATGTGGTTCCGCTTGACATCATTGGTATTGTATTAGGAGTCCTTACTTGTATAGACAGGAAAGTGATCTTCCATCGCCATGAGAGAAAAATATCATTTATTCAAAGATGGAAAGGATTTCATTAAAGTTAGAGCACATCTGAAAGAAGACAAATATTGCTATGGTAAAAATGCTAGACAAGTAAAAGGGACTGGTAAATTCAACCAAGAATTTTTTTCTTCTTATGATTAAGCCTAGAGCTGATATTAATCATCAATATTTTGAAGGATGTGATCCTAACTTGAAATCATATTTATATGATGTAGTTAATGTGCATCATGAGATGTTTCGGAGCTAACAAGATTGCCTCCAAAAAGGGAGATTCAACATGAGATTTCAAGATTGTCCTCTTCCAAACATCTCGTATGTATCACATGTAGATAATGGATAATGCTTGAAATAAAGAGGAAAATCAAAGAGATGTTGGATAAAGGAATCATAAGGCCAAGCACCTCACAATGCGGTTCACCCCATAGTCTTGATACCAAAGAAATATGGGACTTAGCGCTGTGTGTAGATTTTGAGCTTTGAACAAGATTGTGATAAAAAATCGTTACCAACACCCAAGAATAGATTATTTGATTGATCGAGATGAAAGAATAAATTTTTTCACTAATTTAGATTTACGTAAGTGGATATCATCAAGTAATGAATTGCAATAAAGTGACATATGGAAACGCGCATTCAAAACCAAACAAGGACTCTTTTGAGTGGCTAGTTATGCCTTTTGGTTTGTGTAATGCTGCAATCGTCGACTTTCATGTGTGTTATGGATAATTTTTTGCGCTCTATTCCTTGATGAATTTGTGATTGTATACTTATGTAACATTTTAATTTTCAGCAAAACAAGAGAAGATCATGTCTTGCATGTGAATAGAGTGCTTGATATTTTGAAGAAAGAGAAATTGTTTCTTAAGATGTCAAAGTGTGAGTTTGGAAAAGACTTCTTTGGTCTATTTGGGAATATTGTAGGAGGAGAATTGAAGATTGATCTTTATAAAGTGGAAGCCATTGTGAATTGGCCCACACCCAAAATAACAAACTCGATCAGAGTGGGATATTGGTGGTCACTCGCCTATTCCACTCTGGGGCTCCACCATTGTCTCTTTCGGTTTTTCATTTTCGGCACGGTTTACTATTTTTAGCGGTTTTTCGGGTCTTTCGAACTTCCGGAGCCGTTTTGAGGCCCTAAACGACGTTTTTTGGGAAAAATAGAGAGGAACATGAGTCCACATGGATCGATGTTGCTCATTCCAAATTTGTAGTCCTCGGATATATCTTTCTAACGAGGTATGGTATCGCGTCAAGCAGAAGATCGTATGCCAAAGTTACGCCCTGGGAAGTTGAAACACCAATTTACCCAAACAAGGCCCATAGTTTTGGCGGTTCATCTCCTAGGGTTATGGTTTTTGGGTACATTTTGGATTTCCCATTGTTTCTAAATAATAAATAGGCCCTCGAGCCTCATTGTAACTCGGTTCGAGGCCGTAGCCGCCACATCTCTTCTCGAGAGATAGCTACCATGCACCCTAGCTAGTTTTATTTCCATTAAATACGTAAGCAAATTTCGGTCTCTTTGATATTAACGAAATGAAGTGTTATTTCACGTACATCTTCTGTATTTATGGTTATATGTTTTATTCCGTTGCGTTCCTCGCATAAATCGGGATCATCAACCGAGGGTAAGAAGTTTCTTAGGGTGCGTACTCAATATTGGAGAAAGTTTATTGCTAAATTTTCTTCCATCGTAGCTCCTATGCATGCGATGATAAGTGTGAAGAAAGGCTTCCAGTGGGGAGGCAAAAAACAACAAGATTTCGAAGTTTTAAAATACAAGATCCGTTCCCAGCTCCAGTCCTTGCATTACCAATTTTTGAGACAACCATTTGAGATACAAACTTATGCTAGTGATTATGCCATGGGCGCAATACTTTTGTAGCATGGTAAGCCTATCGATTTTCCATTTTGAAACTTTTAATGGTGTTGTGACTAATTATCCTACATATGACAAAGAACTATATGTGCTGCTGTACAAAGTGTCAAGAATTGGAAACACTACTTGATGCGGTACGAGAGACTATTGTACACATTGATCACCAACCATTACGGTGACTTACATGAGCCACAAACAAGAATTGCAACAATCAAGACATTTCGTGTGGATGGGATTTATTCAACAATTTCACTTGGTTATAAGGTACAAGAAAGGTATTTTCAATAAATTTGTAGATATGCTTTCAAGACCAATCATTAGTGCTTCTACTTTACTAAAAAACGATTATGTTGTACATGAGAGTTACATAGAACAATATGCACATGGCACTGATCAAGATGTGTATGTTAGTTTGAGTGAAGGGAATCAAGTTGAAGAAAACTATTATCACATGCATAACAATTTGTTGTTTCATTTGGGCAAGATATGTATTCCACAAGGAGAGAGTCTACAGTGTCATGAGAGAAGCTCATTCATCTCTTATTGTTGGACACTTTGGGAGTAAGAAAAACAATGGCACATCTACGTGAGTATTGCTATTGGCCTTGCATGATAGATAGTGTGTCACATTTTATAAGAGGTTGTTCTATGTGTGCAACAAGTAAGCCTAGTAATAGGAGGCTTGGGTTGTACACGCCACTACCGTATCCATCAAGGCCATGGGAGAGTGTCTCGATGGACTTTAAGGTTGGAGGTCCGCCTCATGTCAAGAAAAACAACATGATTATCTTTATGTAGTTGTGGATAGATTCGGTAAAAATGTGTATACTCATGCCATGTAAGAAAACCATTATTGTTGAACAAGCTGCTTGAACTTTATTTTCAACATGTTTGGGTTAATTTTGGATTGCCAACTTCTATTGTTAGCATTGAGGATTCCGGAGTTCATTGGGATTTTTTTTCCAAACATATGGAGAATGATGGACACAAAGTTGAAAAAGAGTACCACTTCTTCATCCACAAATAGATGGACAAACCGAGGTGGTGAACGGAATGGTTGTGCATCTATTGAGAGGATACTGCAACAAACATCCTAAGGTGTGGGATGAACAACTACATTACATTTAGCACGCTTACAATCGGGGCAAAGCACTCTTCAAAAAAAACCTCACCTTTTGAAGTATGCTTTGGGTATTTTCCAAAATCGCCATTAGATTTCATCTTTGGGGAAAAGAAGTTGCAATTGATGGCCATAGTGACATTGATAAGGCTCGAAAGTTCATTGAGAAAATTCAAATTATACATCAACAAGTTCAAGAACAACTTGAGAAAAGTCAAAGCAAATACAAAGAAAGGCATGACAAACATCGGGTTGATCACAAGTTTCGAGAGGGAGAGGAGGTATGGTTTCACATTAGCAAAAGAAAGGATGCAAGGAGAAGGCTACAAAATCTCAGAACCCATTCGCTATGGTCCTTTCAAGATCATAAAACAAGTTGGTAACAATGCATTCCAACTCTGACTTGCCTTCTTATATGCAAATGTATTCGATTGTTAATTTTGAAAACTTACGTTTGTATGAGCCACCTTTTGATCAATGAGATCAAAGTGATGCTCAACTACCTTATATTGAATATTTCTCGCCATAATTTTACTCGGATGAGCTCAAAGAAGATAAAATTCTTGACAACGAGAAAAGAGTATCCAAGAGGGGAAGTGTTGACTACCTTCAAGTTTGGCTCAAAGGCACTAAACCAAGCAAGGAAAAATGGATGGAGGTTGGAAAGGTGAGGGAGTTGTACCCTCATCTACTCGAACGAGTAATTAAGTATTTTGGGTCCAAAAGCTACCCAATGGGGAGGAGTGATCATGAGTTCATAAATTTTGCTCAAAATAAAAAGTCACGGGATTGGGTTGAAACTAGGATGGTTTCATAGATATCATCTTCTTTCGATTTCTGGCGCTAGTGAATGGTTCGAAAAATCGATGTCGTATGAGGGAGATATCTGCATTCTCATCAAAATGCTAAATAGGTAAATTTTCGACAATTTGACCAAATTTGGCTAGGATGTACAATCAACAAAAAGGAGGCACTGATCGGCAAAAGAGAATATTCTAAGAAATATTCCTTCCTCAAAAACCAATCAATGAATGACAAGTGTCAATTTTTCATTTGGTACAAAGTTTGGGGAGGACCAATTAAAGGGCGCCGGGTGGATAGTCCCGAGGTTTCCACGTGTCCTGCAAAAATGGTGTGGTAAAATTTTGTTGGAGGCCGCGAGGAATCGACCCCTATGACCTCCTCGCCTAAGCACACTCACGACTTCCTTAACACCCAATCCACATGTTATTACTTAACAACAATAGTAGTCGGGTTATACTTATGGGTTGAGTGAAATGGTGCATGGGAGGGTTGGGAATCGCAGCGTGTCCCAACTTTCGCCAATGGTTCCCGATCATATAGTTACATGGAAAACAAAAATACAACCAAACCACCACGATCGGCGCAAACCACAAGCATTTTTCGTCGTATGTCACATGGCCACGTTTAAATTTTTACAACCGCAGATTAACGATAACCCGCCCGCATTAACGGGAGTTCAACCATTTTCAACCCATAGCTTTATGTCGAGTTACGCGCAGATCGTTACAATTATGCCATGGGTTTTGGGTGCGCATGTGGCCACCCAAAACGCAAACACTTATTACGCAATCAAGTTGGCGGGTAGTTTGGCTAGCGTGCCAAAATTGGCGGCCCTATGCCTAAATTAACTCCGGTTAAGTGGAGTTCTCCACTTTTAGTGGAGCTTTTCTAGGTGAAATTGGGCAAAAAGAGTAGGAGACTCAATTTTTGCTCATTTTGAGGGAATGAAGAGTCATTTTTGACTAATTGGAGCAATTACTTTGGAGCCATTGGTGAGCAGTATAAAATAGCCATTAGAGCATTCTAACTACATGTAATAGAAAAAATGTTTGAGCATAGTGAAATATGGACATGCCATTGGGAGTTGGACCAGCAAATGTAGCCCTGACGAACGGTGAACCGTCTTCATCATGCATGCTTTATGTAAATTTCATGTGGTGACTTATTTCTCTATTTTACACTCGTTGTTCGGTGTTATTTAAGCTTATTTTATGGTTCTAATTCACTAAAAATCATCACAATTCATGGAAAAATTCCCTCAATCCTTAAGCAAACTAATGAGCTCGATACTGCACATGTTTATAAACTAAAAGACACCTAGCATGATTAGTCAGTGTTTAATGTACTATAAAAAACCCCCCCCATATATTTTAATAATAAATGGGGAACCTTTTAAAAAATAATAAATAGAGTTTAGAGAAACATTATTTCGCTTTTAGCGTTAGTAGTTTTAAACTTTAGGAATAAAAAGGCATGTTCCTTTTCGCTTTGATTTAATTAGTGCTGAGCGCAAATTTCATCGACTCACAAGTTGGAAAAAGTTAAAACAGGATATAAAAATTTTGAATTGCAATAAGCTCTCAACCTTTTTGAATTATATGAAATTCCTAGTTTAAAACTTAGAAAACCCTTAAAGTTATAAATCGCGTTTCGTGATTCCTTAAAAGACAAACTTATATCATTTTCAAAAGGAATTGCGATGAGTCGAACCCGATAAGACAATAAACAAACAATGAAATGTATCCATAAAAACTCGATTACAAAGCGCAATACTTTTGAGTTTTTAGCACATATCGCATTTTGCAATGTTAAACCAAATGGAAAGTTATATCCTGTTGTGATAAAGTGCGATGTGCGTAGTTACGCATATCGCATTTTCACATACACATGAGATGATAACATATAGTATTGATATCTCTAAAAGTTATGATTTGTGCTATAACATTTATTACTAAAGCGCTTGAAGTGATCCTTAATTAATCGATCCATTATAAGATCTGATGATTTAGATCGTTGGATTGGACATATTGTGTAAAGCATGTAAAAGTTTTGACTAATGATTAAAGGGTTATTAATGGAATTCAATGGGTACGAGGGTTCAAAAAGATTGATATATTTCTTAAAGTGTGTCTTAAAATAAAGCGCCGGATTTTTTTATTTATGTTGATTTAACTCTCTATTCTTTGTCTTTTTCTCTCCTCATCTTAGATCTGAATTTACTCTTCTTGCTTTGAATTTAGGAAACTACCTAAGAGGCGATATCAACATGAATGACAAAGAAAGGCAAATTAGTTTCCCAAGCATCCATTTCTGAAACTACGGACATGCCTCCACTATTTTCAGGACACTACGTGCAATAAGTATAGTGGATTTTCTCTCATGGGAATCCATGTATAATGCTGTTTGAAGAAGAACATCCAAGAGAACTAAAGAAAATACCAATGACAGAGATAAGGTTGTTTCATCAAAAACCTTCCTAATTTGAAGTTGCGTGTCTCATTTCTACATAGGATAGCTGTGTGAGGCCAAAAATCATTACCATACAACGATATGGTAAAATGTGGGTCATTGACTATCTCAATATTGCAGACAGGGACATTCAAAGAATTCCAAACTAGAGAACATGGGTTCATTCACACGCCGAAGATTTGCAAACAATGTATCATTTTCCTACACAACAAAATATTTATGATAAAGCTTTCTGGAAAGTTTTACAAGAAAGAATCAATACCTAATGAAGGTGGTGCAAAGGATGGAAGGAAGATCAAGGCAAGATAAAGTGTGGTACAAAATCGAAAGCAAGAGGTTAGAAACAATCCCACATTAGACTTGTTACTAATTGAAGATTTCAAAAGGCCAACTCCCGACATCATTTTAGATGATGAAGAAAAAGCAGATGTCGAGAAGATGAGTCACGAGAAAAATCAATTGGAGATTCAAAACATTCTCAACACGAACCTCGAGAGTTCAAAATCATTTTATAATGAATACGAAAAGAAAAAATGAAAGCCCACGAGAATATAATTGAAAATGTAATTAAAGGAATTGATAAAGCAAGGCGAGGAAGAAAGCGAGTGGAAAGTCGAACTATTAAAAGCATCTTCGAAAGAAGTTCGGCATGTTGCGAAACTACACCTAAGAAAACGATGAAATCTCTAGTATAGAATTTAAAGACGAGAATGTACAAAGTTTACTAAAGCACGAGAGACACCACCAAATCCTAATCCGAGAAGGATCAAAAAGTTTTCAAACTCCTAAGCGAACCCATAAACTAGAAGGAATAAAAATGGTATGTTAGCATATGCCTAAGGTTCATGAATAGGATATCATCCACGACTACCCGCGACTAAATAAATCATTTTAAATATTAAGGAAATACCTCCACTAGATGTTTTCTACATCCCAAATCACAAATTTGTAGTAGAAGAGGAGGAAAATAAGAAGAGTTGATGAAACAATGACAACTCTCAATAATGAATCAGTAGATGTTGTCTCGAAAGAATCTTTTTCAAATCCTACAGAACATCTTACTAAACTGTCATAGTTTGCAGGTGCATATGCAACTACTACAATTTGTTGGCATGTGTTGTCCTTGATGGAAACCTACTTGATGAAATAATATTGTTGGCAATATGATGCAATGTGTTGTCTTTGATGGCAACCTACTAGATGAAGTTGTCCTTGATGAAAAATGACTTGATGAGTTGTCTTTGGATGGAAACCTACTTGATGTAGTTGCTCTTGATGGAAACCTGCTTGATGAGTTTCCTATGATAAGCAACCCATGTGTTAAATATGTAAGGATGATGTATCTATGTGTTAAAAGGAAGGATGATATATCTACAGATTAGCTCAGAAGTAACAGAAGAAAGGAATTCCAGTAAAGTGCCAGAGAAATGATAAATAAGTCATGTCACAACGCATACGCGGGTTTGTTAAGGAGAAGTAGCGTATGCACACGGAAAAGTACGTGCCAAGTCGCGTATGCCAATTTGCGCTCTAAATTTATAAAACCAGGGGACATTACCATGGTATTGGCCCAGAATATTGAGCACTGGATTATCTATTTGATCCCGTCCAGGAATACCATCGGAAGTTGTGTGGTTTTGACTCATGGTATTGATAAAGGCTAAATCTATATAAGGAGAAGAAGATCATTGTGCAAGAGTGTGCATGAGTAAGGGTTGTTAATGAATAAATCTCTCTAAGGAATATCTTTATGGATTGAGTAACAGTTTACTGATTGATCTGAATTAATAATGCACCTATGAAGAAAATGATGAAGAGGGATCTCTAGATCTAAAATGTATATGTATTTTCTAGATCTATTTATGTAATGTTTAGATCTGAGATGAGGCGAAATACTTTCTGAAGTAAAGGATGAAATCTGAGTTGTTTATCTGATCTGAAAAGTTGCACAATCCTGAAAAGTTACAGATGTATATGCAGGTTCGCTTCAGTAAAAGCGCGTGTATACGCGGGTCTGCTTAAAGAAAAGCGCGTATTGGCAGTTAGGGTTTTCTGGAGAATGCACAAAAGTATACGCGGGTTGGTGTGCATAAAAGCGCATACATACGCAATTTCAGTGAAGTAAAAGCGCGTATGGAATCTAGGGTTTGCTGAAGTAAGTGGAATGAACTATCTGATCTGTTTTGTTGTTTTACTGCTATCTGTCAATGATGTATTCATACAAAACTGGGTTGTTTGAACAATGAATATGCTGCTGATTATGTTAATTGAAGATCAAGTCGTTGGTTGATTGGTTAATGATTCAATGAATGAATTGATGGGGTTATAAGTTTTAGTTTGATGAATGTTGAGCTTAAATGTGTGGAGTGGGTCCAGTCTGAAAATATGATGAAAAGTGGCCTACAAGTTGTGTTTTATGGAAGTTGTTGGATCCAGTTTGAAAATTGATGAAACGTGGTCCATGGTGGTGCTGAGGGTCGAAGCCTTCAGTGAGGGGGTTGTAGCTCCCTTCCAGTGGTAGCTGGTAAACGAGAGCATGGGGTAGTAGCTCCCTTCCAGGAGAGGCTGGTAAACGAGAGAAGGGGGTAGTAGCTACCTTCCAGGAGAGGTAGTAGCGAGAGCGGGGGGTTGTAGCTCCCTTCCAGGAGAGGCTGGTAAACGAGAGAAGGTTGTAGCCTTCTGCAGGTGGGTTCCTGCGTGCTGGTATGAGTCTGCGCCAGTACATGGTTGTACGATGTTTTCTTTATAATAAAATATTGAAGACCGAGACGATGGCAGCGGTGGTTTTCTCCCGAATTGGATTTCCACCTTAAATCCTAGTGTTCATGTGTGTTTCTTATGTGTGATGATTTATTATGTTCTTAATGCACATGTTTACTGCTTACTAAACATCTAATGAATGAATGATGCAATGATCTAAGCAAAGAATTATCAGCATAATGAGATCTCTGTTAATACGCGAGTTTTATTAAGGATATCCGCGTGTATACGCAAGTTGGCTTCAGTAAAGTAGCGTATGGGTTTTAGAAAAAGAAAAAGTAAAAAGTTTTCGGTACGCATAAACAATGATTCACCCCCCCCCCCCCCCCTCTCAGTATTTCTCCCAACAATTGGTATCAGAGCGGGTCCTTTTGCAGAAGCTTGATCGCTTGAAGGAGATCCATCACAATGGGAAGGAAGCAAAAGAAGAAGGCTACTCAAAAGGAGATATCTCAGAAAACATGTGCAGCAGAAAATGAAGAAGAAAAAACAGGTACTGATTGTTGTTCTTGTGAAGATAGTGAAAGTAATGTTATGGATCTAGAAGAAGCTCTCAAGATTAAAGTTGAAGAACAACAAAGATCATCTAATAAGCAAGAATCTATCTACAAAGAAATGATCTCTAGAATGAAAGAACAGATAGAAATGTATCAAAAACTGCAGGATAAAGAAACCTATCAAAATAGAAGACTTGAAGCAAAAATCCTCTTTCTCAATACAAATCTGGAAAAATCAAACAAGAAGAATGAAGAAATTAAAGCAGAAATCATCTCCCTGAAAGCAGATCTTGAAGAACTTCTACAAACATTTGAAGAACAAGAAAATGGCTTGAAAGAAGAGATTCTAAAATTGAATGATCAAGTAGAAGAAGGAAGAAGGAAAGAAGAAAGTATGAAGAAGCAATGCCAAAGATTGGAGGTTGAGGTAAATATTTTGAAAGGTAAATTAGAAGAAAAAGATAAACTCTTGAGGTTTCAAGATAGTACTAAGATTCTGGACAATATTCTTAGTAGTCAAAGGTCTCCTTCTATTAAATTTGGTCTTGGTTTTCATGAAACTGTTAAAGGAGAATCTAGTTCACAAGAAAGTGCTAAAGATTAAAAGGATATCAATGCAAAATCTGAAGTGTTGAAAGAAACAAAAGATCAACCGACAATCATGAACTCCCAAAAGAAATCATTCCCTCCTATGATCAATAATGTTGAATGCTTTAAATGTCATAATTATGGGCATATTGTAGCTAATTGCAGAACCAGAATGTTTCAGTCACATACAAACAGATTCTACACAGAAAGGTACTCTGGTTTCTTCAAGGGATATTGTTTTTCATGTAGCAAGTATGGTCATAAAGCAGTTGATTGCAATAGAAGAAAGAATAGAAAAACACATTATGATCCTTATGCTTACTTTTCTGGTCATGCAAGATGTTATGCCTGTAAAAAGTATGGACATGTAGAAAAATAATGCAGGATGAATGGATCTAAGAAATTGGATAATTTCCAACACACAATAAGAAATTTCAAGCAAAGCTGGAAAAGGAAGGAGGACCGGTCAAAAACGTAGGGGATAATAATCCTACTGCAGTCATCCGCTTCTAAAGCCTACTTCTCATAATGGTTGCAGGATGATGTGAGATAAATTATAGGGATTAGAAATGTATCATCACAGGGGGAGCAATGTATGGTAATTCTCATGGTTGGTTTGGTAATTCTGGTTATGTTTATTTCTGACAGTGCATCTGATGTGAAGAAGACAGGTACAGGGAGATGAAGTTGTGGAAATTTTCATTATTTCACTTTCCATATGCGGGTTTAGTGAACTAAAGCCGCGTCTACACGTGAGTTCTACTGGAGACAGTCGCGTATGCTTTTCTGATAAGAAAAACAGTAAGATAGCTAAAGATCAGGAACACAGGTTCAGGGGGAGCATCAGTCTAACAACTAATGATCGCATTGTTGGCATCGTATCTGATTATTCCTTAGTTCTTGCTCAAATGATGATGACATGATACATGGTTTCTTATGATGAGATTATGGATGAATCCTAATTGCTTTTGCTGAGGAATATCTTTTGTTTTCACCATGGATAAGATGGAAGTCTTATGATTCAGAGATAAGGATAGATCATGCAGAGTTTGTTTCTGATGACTTGTGACACGATTGAGATCTTATATACATAATTCCTACACATGTTACATCATGATAAATCATGAAGATCTTGGTGATAACAGATCACATGGATGATTTCTTGACACATATTGCCTATTGAAGAAGTTGTTCTGGTGTGATAATTCCTATTGGGAAGAATTTGTTGATGCTGCAAAAAATCTAAAGGCCTGGTTACTGATGCACTTATGCTACATATGTTGGATGTAACTTGAAAACATAGCTACATTTTCCTATCTTTCTTCTCTCATATATCCCAGGGAAGCATTTGAATATCTTAGACAGAAGCTGGGAGTAGTCTCTGCCATACAGAAGATCAGATCTGCTTAAATTCAAAAGATAAAATTGGATACGCAGATTTGCTGAAAGACAGTCGCGTATATACGCGAGTTTATACACAGAAAACCGCGTATGGGTGGTTGCTGACAAATTTTTCTGGGTCAGCATTCTTCAGCACAGCTGTGGTTCTGTTTGGTATCTCTGGTGATGTTTCAGCTCTTATATTTTTGTTTCATTCTCTGATATTGGGTGAAGATGCCTTGATGATTTTCTGTTGAAAGTGTTCAGGTTGCACAAGCTAAGGAGGAGTTTTGGTCATATGGAAAGGATGCATTGGATGCACAGGTTCAGGGGGAGCATTAGTCTTGCTGAATGTAATGCATTGTTGGCATTATGATGATTCTGAATTATGATCTCTCTTGAGGTCTTTTTTATATTGGTTATAAAAATTCATATGTGTAATTTGATGAAAAGGCTATGACCTATGATGTAAATTTTAATATTCAGTCATGTAAAGGGCTCGGTCAAATTTGTAAACCCACTTGGTTGGGTATTTGAGTCAAATTGTGTAAACCCACTAGGTTGGGTACATGAGTAATATATGTAAATCCACTTGGTTGGATCTTTGATGTAAGTATGAGTCCTTGGTTATAGAGTTATGTACTTCATTGAAAAATATGTTTGAAGATTCAGCATGAACTCAGGGGGAGCATGGTAACTTCAGTGAACATCAGATCTACAAAGCTCTTCTTTCTACATGTGGAGAAAAACATTGTCTTGGCTTTGATCCGCCCTTTGCCCTTGATGTCAAAGGGGGAGAGTAACATGGTGTTTGAATAAGGGGAGAGTATCATGGTGTTTGCATAATGGTTATAATCAATGTATCTATCTGTTGTGGTGATCAAACACCATCATGGTTGCCATCAAGTCCAAAGGGGGAGATTGTTGGCATGTGTTGTCCTTGATGGCAACCTACTTGATGAAATAAGATTGTTGGCAATATGATGCAATGTGTTGTCTTTGATGGCAACCTACTAGATGAAGTTGTCCTTGATGGAAACTGACTTGATGAGTTGTCTTTGGATGGAAACCTACTTGATGAAGTTGTTCTTGATGGAAACCTACTTGATGAGTTGCCTATGATAAGCAACCTATGTGTTAAATATGTAAGGATGATGTATCTATGTGTTAAAAGGAAGGATGATGTATCTACAGATCAGCTCAGAAGTAACAGAAGAAAGAAATTCCAGTAAGTGCCAGAGAAATGATAAATAAGACATGTCACAAAGCATACGCGGGTTTATTAAGGATAAGTAGATATGCACACGGAAAATTACGTGCCAAGTCGCGTATGCCAATTTGCGCTCTAAATTTATAAAACCAGGGGACATTACAATGGTATTGGCCCACAGTATTGAGCGCTGGATTATCTATTTGATCCTGTCCAGGAATACCATCGGAAGTGGTGTGGTTTTGGCTCATGGTATTGACAAAGGATAAATCTATATAAGGAGAAGAAAATCATGGTGCAAGTGTGTGCAAGTCTGGGTATTGAATGAATACTTCACTCTGAAGTATATCTGCATGGAATGAATTTATTGATCTGAATTACTAATGCACCTATGAAGAAAATGATGAAGAGGGATCTCTAGATCTGAAATGTATTTTTCTAGATCTGTTTATGGAATGTTTAGATCTGAGATGAGGTGAAATAATTTCTGAAGTAAAGGATGAAATCTGAGTTGTTTATCTGATTTGAAGAGCTGCACAGTCCTGAAAAGTTACAGATCTATACGCAGGATCGCTTCATTAAAAGCGCGTGTATATGCAGGTCTTCTTAAGGAAAAGCGCGTATGGGCAGTTAGGATTCCTGAAGAATGCACAGAAGTATACGCGGGTTGGTGTGCATAAAAGCACGTACATACGCAGGTTCAGTGAAGTAAAAGCTCATATGGAATCTAGGGTTTGCTGAAGTAAGTGGAATGAACTATCTGATCTGTTTTGCTGTTTTACTGCTATCTGTCAATGATGTATTCATACAGAACTGGGTTGTTTGAATAATGAATATGTTGCTGATTATGTTAATTGAAGATCAAGTTGTTGGTTGATTGGTTGATGATTCAATGAATGAATTGATGGGGTTATAAGTTTCAGTTTGACGAATGTTGAGCTTAAATGTGTGGAGTGGGTCCAGTCTGAAAATATGATGAAAAGTGGCCTACAAGTTGTGTTGTATGGAAGCTGTTGGATCCAGTATGAAAATTGATGAAACGTGGTCCATGGTGGTGTTGAGGGTCGAAGCCTTCAGTGAGGGGGTTGTAGCTCCCTTCCAGTGGTAGCTGGTAAACGAGTGTAGGGGGTAGTGGCTCCCTTCCAGGAGAGGCTAGTAAACGAGAGCAGGGGGTATTGGCTCCTTTCCAGGAGAGGCTGGTAAACGAGAGTAGGGGGTAGTGGCTCCCTTCCAGGAGAGGCTGCTAAACGAGAGAAGGTTGTAGCCTTCTGCAGGTGGGTGCCTGCGTGCTGGTATGAGTCTGTGCCAGTACATGGTTGTACGATGTTTTATTTATAATAAAATATTGAAGACTGAGACGACGGCAGCGCTGGTTTTCTCCCGAATTGGGTTTCCACCTTAAATCCTGGTGTTCATGTGTGTTGCTTATGTGTGATGATTTATTCTGTTCTTACTGCACATGTTTACTGCTTACTAAACATCTAATGAATGAATGATGCAATGATCTAAGCAAAGAATTATCAGCATAATGAGATCTATGTTAATATGCGAGTTTTATTAAGGATATCCGCGTGTATATGCGAGTTGGCTTCAGTAAAGTAGCGTATGGGTTTTAGAAAAAGAAAAAGTTAAAAGTTTTCAGTATGCACTAAATACTGATTCACCCCCCCCTCTCAGTATTTCTCCCAACACAAT
>JAXQQM020061459.1:0-50802 GCA_034641835.2 Pinus albicaulis | reverse complement strand
TACCAGCTTGTTACACCATTTTTTGGTCATCTAACCTATTATCATTAGATGGACCCAAGTATATTTATGTACATTCAGCTATTCTAAGTAACCATCTACTATGTTAAAACAGGAAACCCCAAAAGGAAATATTAAACAAACCCATATTTGTTTGATTTTCCTCCTGGAATAATTAATTAAACCATAATTTAATTATTATTCCCAGTCATGTTTAACCCAAAATCAAAGAAATTAATTAGATAAACCTTTATTTATCTTATTATTTTCTAGAAATAATCATTTAAACCTTATTTAGATGATATTCCTTGTTAAATATGACCAAATCACCCACAAATAATTAAATAAATCACTATTTATTTAATTATCTTTCAACCACCTCCTTAAATAATTAAATAAATCATTATTTATTTGATTATTTTCTAACCGCTTCCTTAAAAAGATAAATAAATCATTTATTTATTTATTTTTGACAAATTAAGGGATTTGACCCAAGTCAAATACCTTTTCCCTCCAACAAATATAATAAAATATTCCATAAAAAGTGGATCTAGATCTGGTTAACCCATGCACCAAGATCTAGAATGACCCAATATTTTGTTATAAATAGGAGGGTTTTTTCCTACCATTCTTCAACTTTTGCTGCCTATTAGATCACTCTGGATCTATACACTTGGTCACATATCTCCATCATTTGCTCCCATTGAGCTCTACTTTTTGCATTGGGTTTTCTACATCAGCTAGAGAGAGAAATCTTAGATCTGAAGTGCTGAGGACTTCCAAGAACCCATCCCACTGAGGGGAATTGGATACTCCTTCTGGTTTTCCTCCCAGGTGCCCCATTAATACAAAAATTCTTTCAAAAAATTGTTCTTGTCTTGTCTATTGGTATATGGAGCAAACCCTTGTTTTTACTGCTTAATGTCTTTCCATGCATAGATCTGGTGTTTTGCAGCTCTTTTCTTGTTCAACTAACCGCAGATCTGAAGATATTGGCAGCCACTTTTGTTGTTGGGGCTATTAGTTATGCGTAGCTAAAGTGGTCCTTTTTCGTACACTTCGACAAAGGATTCATACTAACAAATGGCGACTCCACACGGGTTTTAAATTACGACCGCTGTCGTTTTTCATATTCTTGCATATCCAGCTACTTCAGACCCTAGGGTTTCTTTTCAGCTGTTTATTTTTCCTATTTTTATGTTGTTTTTCTCACATAAAACCCTAAAACATCAAAATTTCTAACTTCCGTGTGTTTCTGGCCCTATTGCGCAGGTAAGCGACACCAGCCGCAACTGAGATGGCAACTTTTCTGAAAATCTGCCGCCGAGACAACCGGAACTGGGGGTCACACTTTTTGGCCCTAAACCTGCGACCTAGACCTCCAGGTCGCACTTTTTAGCCTGTTTCCTGCGACCTGCACTGAAATCAGGTCAGAAACTGCGACCTGCCATTTTTTCAGCATTTTTTCTGCAATTTTTCTGGGTTTTTCTGCAGCTTCTGTCAGGGTCCTCCAGCCTCTGTCTCAGCCTGTTTTGACCAAGTTCTGATCTATTTTTACTCATCTAAGTGGGAACCTAGCCCCTTAGGGCTTTAGTACCCTCCACTTTTTGTGGAAGAGTTTTAAGCTGTTTCAGCCGTCTGTTTTTCAGAGCTTCAGCCTCCTTTTTTCCAGATCTGTTACCTCCCTTTCAGATCCTTTGAAATCAACCTTTCTTCCTTTCAAATCACCTCTTTTCGTTTTGTTTGGACCTACTTTCTAGGCCTCCTCCTTGCCCCCTCCATTTTTTGCTGATTTCCTTCCTTTTTCCAGCCACCTTGCCTCTGTCTCTTGGCTGTGATCTGCACCTCTTTTCAGCAGCTCTATCCTCTAGATCCCTGTCCCTTTTGACCCTAGATCTATTGGCCTCTTTTTACGTGTGTTTTGAATAGATTTTTGCCCTCTTTTAAGAGTAGTTTTGAGAGACCCGCCTTTTTGGGTTCAATTGATGCATGGTTAGCTGTTAAATGTTCTGTTATTTCAGCAATCTATATTGTTCTCTGCAGATTTCTTTTCAGTTACGCAGCACACTTTTTCTTGCTCTCAAAACGAAAAGGGTTTAAAAATTAAAATTAATGCACACCACACACTAACCCTAAGTGAAGAAACGCCTGGTTAACACCTCCTGGAAAAGACTCTAAAATCAATTATCACTGCACCTTATCTGCCCTTGACATTACTTGATTTTGTCCCTTTCTGCCCTTGTCGTTTTCCTTCTTCCTGTCATCATTGCGCCCCCAAGGCGCCTTTCCCGGAGACTTCTTGGCCTTCACCCTCAGTTTCCGGTTGATCGACCTGCTCCGCCCTGCCGTCGTCGAGCCAGCCCACCTTCGAGTCCGCACTCCGACTCCTCTCCTGATTCATCGGGTCCTCCTTCCCCTCCTGGTTCTCCCCCTGTCACCTTCACTATGTCTGGTCCAGGGCCTAACGCTAGCGGTTCTCCCGGCCCCAATGCCGGCCCTACTACTAGCGGAACCGCCACAGGAACTACCCCGGCCACCCCTGTGCTGCCGTACATTGCAAGCCTCAGCCTCCCCGATTTCCATCAGTTGATCAATGACCCTATTCACCACAATGCTAACTGGCCCGCTATGCCAACCAAGCTACCCTCCGACATCCCTAAGTTTGAGGGCCTTAATGGCGAAGATCCAACCAATCACGTCCGATCTTTCCACATGTGGTGTTCCTCTAATTCCATTACCGATGACTCCATCCGTCTTCGTTTGTTCCAACGCACGCTTACCGGCGAAGCTTCTAAATGGTATGTCGAACAAGCCACCTCTACCCATACCACCTTTGAGACTCTTGCCCAAGCCTTTTTGTCGTATTTCCAGCTCCCTCTCCGATACGATACTGGCACGGAGCTCTTGACTTCCTTTAAGCAATCCTCTTCAACACGCCTTTCCGCCCATGTTCAGGAATGGCGAAGAAGATGGAGCTTATGTCGAGCCCCTCCCTTCGAAGATCGGGTTTACATGGACTGGTTCCTTTGCACCCTTCCCGCTCCCATCGGCAAAGATGTCGCCTCTCACTTTCCTCAAACTGAAGAAGCCGCCCTCCAAATAGCCTTGAAATATGACCTGATCTACGCTCAATCTGGTTATGTTTATACCGTTCTTCCTGACCTCCCCAGGCCCGGTGGCGCTAACGCCCCGGGGGCATCTCATTCCGCCGACGGTATCGTTGGAGCTCTCTCCCATCCGTATACCCAACCTCCTATGGGCTATGCTCTCCCTCAGGGAGGGGCCAGCACCTCTAGCACTCTTCCCCCTCCCGGTAGCCTGTATCCAGGATACGGCATGCCTCCTCCTTTTGCCCAACCTCTTGCTTACCTCAATGTTGCCCAACCTAACCCTTACCTTTATTCGCAGCCTGGTGCGCCAGCTCCCCCAGCATATGCGCTTCCATCTCCCTTGCCTCCTCCCCCCCGCAACAGCACTTACAGCCCCCTCCAAGGCAAGTATTTGCACAACAGGGCGCGACTAATCCCCCTTCTTCTCAAAGAAGGCGGAGAGGCAATCAAAACCAATCTGCCCCTGGTACCCGTGGACCCAATTCCGGTATGGACCCTAACACTGCCAACCAGCAACAGGGCACTCATCCCAAGCCGGACAGGCTGCTTCGCACAAACAAGCCCTATTCGTGTTGCGATGTTTATGGCCATTACACCCACGATTGTCCCCTCTTACCCCAGATGCGGCAGATGTGGGAGTCTCAAGCCACATTGCGCGGACAGCACGCCTCCCCTCACACTCCTCCTAATGTGGCCACTACCCAACCAGCTGTGTTTACTGATCCCTTCCCTCAGCAAGGATTCGTGGCTACCCAACCACTTGACAGCCAGGTCGCCACTCCACCTTCTCTTTCTGGTTCCTCCGATTACCAGATCCTTATGATGCACTCCGACCCTTCCCCACCCGTCGACCTTCACCTTCAAACTCGGTCTCGTCAGTACCCCAAGCCTCCTACTCAGTCTGTCCCCGAGCCTCCCTCTTCAGGTTCTACAGAGCCTCTTTCGACATCTAGTGGCCCCTTACATATCCCTCAACCCAAAGTTGAGGTCCATACCAAGATTCCTAAGGGACCATTACGTCGAAATGTTGCTTCTGGTTGAGCTGCTCATTCATATAGCATAGTAGATGATTTGGCGCAATCTCCTGCTGCCATTTCCACACTGGAACTCCTCCAGTCGTGCCCTTCCCAAAAGAAGGCTCTATTATCTGCCATGGGCGCTGTAGATCCTGCTGATGACCAAATGATTGTTTTCGACGCCACTCAATCGGACCATCCTCCCCTTCCTCCTTCCGTCGCCTTCCAAATCCCAGTCAAAATCCGGAACGCCAACGTGTCCCGGTGTATAATTGATGAGGGGGCATCCACATGCGTGATGTCCGCTTCAGTTTGGAAGCAACTCGGATCTCCTGAGCTGGCCCCTTCCACGATCACCCTTCGAGCGTGGGACGGTCATGCCTCCCAGCCCATTGGCCTGTTTCGTAACTGCCCTATTACTCTCGCCGGTAAGACCGTTTGCATTGACGTTGAAGTCATTGACGCCCCTCTAGACTACAAAATTCTATTGGGGCGCAACTACACCTATGCCATGTCTCCTGTCCCATCCGCGGTTTTCCGCAAGATGTCTTTCCCGCACAATGGAAAGATAGTCACCATTGACCAGCTATCTTATCATGAGCCAAAATCTCAGACCTCACCTGAGACGACCATCTCTTCTATAGCCAACAAGCAAACCGTCGATTCCTTGACCAGTGTCTCCCCTGGCGTTTACAAAGATTCCTCCTCGCTTGGAACTTTTCCTAATCTCCCTCCTCCTCCCATCACTGATCCCAGCTTATCGAATGTTTGCATGATGCAATCGTCTCAGGCTGCCCGTAAGCGGCCTGCCTCGGCTAGTCAGCAACCTCCCCCTCGCCCTCCGCAACCTGCTCCTAGCCATTCATCTCAGCCAGCCGGACCTCCTCCTTTTGGCCCTACCCCTACAGCTGGTATCCCTGAACCCCTTTACCCTCCTGGATCGGTTCCTCCTGGCCTTAACCATCTCGAAGCCGTCCCTCCTAGTCATTACCCTGCTGGGCAGATCCCTTTCCTAGCTCCCCCTCCCGGAGTATATTCTGTCCCCGTCATGGCCACCCTCTCTCTCCCTAACTTGACCTTGGGCATAATGGTCTGGTACCTTGATCCACCAGCCGCCACCCCTCCTGGTCATCCCAAGCCCTATATGGCTCTGACACCGGTTCAACCGGTCCCCCTAACTTCCTCCATTGCCACTGTGCCCCCAACACCTCCACAGGACCCTTCTCCTGTCATAACGGCTCCCGGGAAGAAAGGCAAAGCCCGCAAGGGGGCACCTAAAGACAAGACTACCATGACTGACCCAGCCCCTTCTCCACCCGCGAAGCCTTGCGCCTTATGTGATGTCACCGGTCATGCCACCCATGCTTGTCCCGAGTTGCCCCGTATTCAGCCCATGGTTAAAGTCGCGTTCCCCGAGTCTACGGTCCCTGAAGCCTCCATTCCTTCTTCGTCCGTAACCAAGAACCCCAAGACTCTCCGCACCAACAAACCCTGTGCTTTGTGCAGCATTCATGGCCATTACTCCCACCATTGTCCTCACCTGACGCATTACCGCGCCTCTTTAGAGGTGGTCCGAGAGTATGAGGTTGAAAAAAATCAATCCGCCTCTCCCATCCTCGCACAGTATGCTTCAGGTCAGCCTGAGGATCCCCCCGCTCCCATCGACATTCCCCCCCCTGATGTTCAGATGACTGAGTCTACTGTAACCATTCTTTACCTATCCTCCTCTGCGAGACACTTGGAGCCTAGCCCCCCTGCATCCTCCCCTGTTGTGTCACCTGACCACCCCTTTTCTACCCATACGCGAGATTACTCCACCCGTGTCTCTGTTGACCTCCGCAGCCCGAGTCCTCTCCATACTTCTGATAGCCCTCATATACCACCCTCCAGTTTGTATATGAGTCACAGTCATCCTGCTCCTTGCACTCCCTCCCGCAGTTGCCGCCCGATGTCTTCTGTGCACTCACGCTGCCATCATTGCCTCTCCTCCCCTCATTTGTTGTCTTGTAACACCATTCCGCAGGACCCCCCGTCCACACCCTTTATCGGTTACGCCGATGGTGCAAGTCGTTACTCCCGGAATCTAGCCTCGGTAGGTTGGGCCATCTTCACCCCTTTGCATGCCCTTGTTCTCTCTAACGGGGTCTGCATTGGTTCTGCCACCAACAATCAGGCCGAATATGATGCAGTGCGTGGTCTCTTAGTCGATGCCCTCTTTCATCGCATCCTCCATCTGCACGTTCGTTTGGATTCCCTACTTCTTGTAATGCAATTAAATGGTGTTTATCGTGTGCATAACCCTGTGCTGTTTAGACGCTATTTACGAGTGAAACTCTTGATACGTGCATTTGAAACCATAACTTTCAACCATGTACCTCGAGACCAGAATCACTACGTAGATAGTATTGCAAACCATGTTCTAGATTGGCATTTATCACACGCATTTCATTCAAGACAATAACATTCATAATCAATAAAAACGATGCATATCCATAAATATGTGTCGCAAAAACATGTGTTTAGAGTCCATCTACTCTGTTACATATGACATGCCCATAGCATGTTACAAAAAACTCAAAACTGGGAGCACCACCTGCCCCTACATACACACTAGGGGGCACCACATGCCCCACACCTAATCACTATCTGGCGGATCCCGAGCCAATGGCTCTGCCCATGCAGCCTGTAGATCACGTATCCCCTGACCGGCCATCGCCATGCCCCGCATGACCCCTCGCCATTCCGAGGGTAGACCAATACATGGCTCTATGTACTGGTCGTCTAAGTCCTGCCATCCGCGCTATGATACTCCGGTTAGCAACCTTTCGCATCTACGGCGGATGTCCTCCAGAAGGGCGGCCGCATCCTCATTATGCACCGCTCTCGAACCACTCGGACCTGTAGCTCCAGATGCTGCCGGTCGTCCCATGTATCCGGCCGGTTTTACTGGTGCTATATCTGCATACCAAAAGTACCTGAATCAGTACCCTAGCTACTATTCACAAAACTTTAACATGCTCATACAAGAATAGCAATCTGACACTTACCATCGGGCCCCCAGACTCGACCAGGCGGAAGTGGCAGGTCCGGATCTCCACAATAACTCATCCCACTATAGGGATAGTCGTCTATGTACAGTGGCATCTGATCCCAATGGGTAAAAAACTCAGGTCGAAACACTCGCCCGACCGCCCCTCCTCCTCCTCTGCACAGTAGCCGTCCCCAACGGCACATCCTGGGCTCTCTCGTGCCCCCATCTGGAAGTTGTACACGAGGCCTCAAGGTCGGGATCTTCTCAAAGAAGAAGGCGCACAATAAAGTCCCATATGAGCAATCATGGTTCACCTGCCGCCTGCATAGCGACAACTGTCGCTTTAGCGCCACCAACATCATTTGGGCCCACCCATAGTAGGTCCCACCCAACACACTCTCCACTAGCATCATCTGCCCCCCAGTGATGTGATGGAACGCCTGGTTGCCCAGGATCCGTAGCACAGCTGCGGCCACTGCACGGGTTTCTAGCCTCTCTAGATCCCCAATCGGTATTCGATTCCCCTTGACTTGGAGACCCGGTCGACAATGGCGCTCCACAAACTCCATGATATGCCACCCCCGCGGCAGTACTGGCTGTGTGTTCCCCACCATCCCCAGTGGCGGGAGACCAGCCAGGAAATACACGTCCTGGACCGTCAGTTCGATCCTGTGCCCCTGCACTACGAAGACCTCCTGATCTGGATCCCAGTAACTGATAACCCGGGCCAATAATGGTTCTCCTGCTCTCATCAAAGGGTTCTCCAAGAACTTGAGAACCCCAAACCTGGCCAATATACGACGGACGCCCTTTTCCGCCTGGATCTCTGCCCGTAGTGTCCCCAGGTCTCTTTCTCTCCAATTAACCCGTAAATCTGCCATACCTGCACAAACACATCATTTTTGTCAGCTTACAGATCGGGAAAGAAATAACCAAACACCAAAACCCAACTTCCAGCCATAAAACAGCACCAAAACCCCCTCATCTCCCAGGTCGCAGTTTTCTGCCCATTTCTGGGACAGGTCGCACTTTTTTGCCTGAAACCTGCTTCCCAGGTCGCACTTTTTGGCCCAAAAAGTGCGACTCGGCCGTAGAGATGAAGGAGGGGCTGTTTCTGGATTTCTGGGCCCTAAACTGAAAGTTTAATCCATCAAAATGCAAGAGAAAGGTTAGGCCTCTTACCTGCAACTGACGGATCTCGATTCCAACGGTCGGTTTGTCCGCTACATTCGCCGCAAGATTTAGGGCCTTCTCTCCTCTCTACATTCACCACAGCAACAATAGCAAATGAGTGATTTTGGAGGGAAAACTGCCTTATTAAAAGAGAACCCCTGTTTCTTCTTTCGACTGCTGCGACCACACCGTAGCCCCGTTTGACGAACCGTCTACACCGTTGGAAAGCTCTCACCGAGCCCTCAAATGGGTATCTGTTAGTTTTTTGTGATCTGATACTTCACCAGGACACATTTTGTCCAAGAAGGGTCACTTCACCTCTCCTCAAAATCGAATTTCCTCACTTACGACACTTGTACTTGGGGCACCATCTTGCCTCCTTACTTGTCTTTGTTCGTGTCGATTTTCGTCATGAGTTCCCATCTTGTACTCATGTTTCCACGGTCCCCCATTGGGGCCTTTACTGTGTGGCAGCACCATCGAGTCGCCCTTGTTTAGAGCATCCAAGTTGAGTCATCATTCCCTCCATGGAGTCTATACCGAGTCCCTTCGTACCCCACTATAGCCCTCCATCCATCATTTATTGGTATCTCTCTTGTGTCGCACATTATGACCTTCAGTTCCACTGTCCCCCATCCCTGATGATGTTGTGTCAGTCGCTGCCATGTCATTCATGCCCTTTATGCTCTAACAAGGGAAGTCGTCCATTAGCTACTCAGTCCTTTCCACTTCACTATCATCATTAGTGTCAGTATGTCCGTCGCTCTACTCTTTTCTCTCGTGCCTTAGTTGAGGGTCTCTCATTGCCTCACCTATGGCGGACCTCCTTCTGTCGACATCAGCTCATTCATTCCAGAAGCCAGGTCTAGAGGGCGGTGTACCTTGGTTCCAGCTTCCACTCTTGTTCGGTGCCTCGGATCAGGCCAAGGGATCTCTCATTTCCCTTTGACTTGATTGTTTCTCTAGCTCCTTTCAGCATGATCGAGATTCGTATAATTGATGGTCCAGTGATCCAGCAGCAGCTCTTGATGATTCCCGGGTGTGTGTGAGATGTCTCAACCCTCATGAGGGGGTGGCCCTGCAGGTAGCCCCCCACATGCCTGGATGACCTCTTCCTTGCAGCCTTCGATGCAGCTCTAGATATTTGATGATGTTGGCCATAGCCAATTGCAGCGCCTCTTCGACTTGCATGTATCAGTCAGATTTTGTGAGCCCTTCCCCATTTACAGGGGGCATTTGGGTTGTATTTGTATCTCATGTACTCAGATATTATTGTACAAGTCCTGGCTGTTATCCCAAGCACAACATGTATGTGGGATTCCTCATTGTATTTTTATCTGGCTCATGATTATGCCAGCTGTATTTTATGGTTCGGTCCCTTGTTTACTGGACACACTATTCTTTTGTACTTTGTCTCGGCGGGCATAGGTATGCCTCCCCCGCCGCCTTTAGCACAGGTACCCTCTCATAAAAGAGACTTGTTGCACCTGCGAGTCTCGTCTCCTCAGGGTCTAGTCCTTCAGCACACTATCTACCTCACATTTCTCTCTCTGACACCCCTTTTGTTGTCTAGTGATTGTGTTCTTACAACGTACTTCGGTCATACGATTTGCTCCCGACACTCGCACGCTGGGGGGCAATCTGTTACACCATTTTTTGGTCATCTAACCTATTATCATTAGATGGACCCAAGTACACCATGTAAGACCAGTTTTACCCTAAGTAAAACTGCTTTCACTATGTTAAAACAGAAAACCCCAAAAGGAAATATTAAACAAACCCATATTTGTTTGATTTTCCTCATGGAATAATTAATTAAACCATAATTTAATTATTATTCCCAGTCATGTTTAACCCAAAATCAAAGAAATTAATTAGATAAACCTTATTTATCTTATTATTTTCTAGGAATAATTATTTAAACCTTATTTAGATAATATTCCTTGTTAAATATGACCAAATCACCCACAAATAATTAAATAAATCATTATTTATTTAGTTATCTTTCAACCACTTCCTTAAATAATTAAATAAATCATTATTTATTTGATTATCTTCTAACCGTTTCCTTTAAAAGATAAATAAATCATTTATTTATTTATTTTTGACAAATTAAGGGATTTGACCCAAGTCAAATACCTTTTCCCTCCAACAAATATAATAAAATATTCCATAAAAAGTGGATCTAGATCTGGTTAACCCATGCACCAAGATCTAGAATGACCAAATATTTTGTTATAAATAGGAGGGTTTTTCCTACCATTCTTCACCTTTTGTTGCCTATTAGATCACTCTGGATCTATACACTTGGTCACCATTTTCTGCCATTTGCTCCTATTGAGCTCTACTCTTTGCATTGGGTTTTCTACATCAACTAGAGAGAGAAATCTTAGATCTGAAGTGCTGAGGACTTCCAAGAACCCATCCCACTGAGGGGAATTGGATACTCCTTCTAGTTTTCCTCACAGGTGCCCCATTAATACAAAAATTCTTTCAAAAATTGTTCTTGTCTTGTCTATTGGTATATGGAGCAAACCCTTGTTTTTACTGCTTAATGTCTTTCCATGCATAGATCTGGTATTTTGCAGCTCTTTCCTTGTCTAACTAACCGCAGATCTGAAGATATTGGCAACCACTTTTGTTGTTAGGGATATTCGTTATGCGTAGCTAAAGTGGTCCTTTTTCGTACACTTCGACAATGATCAATACTTAACACCAAGAAATATTTACTGACACATAGAACCCGTTTTGACAAGACAGACACGGTGGAGTGGAGATTCCAAATGTGCTGGTAGACCTGGGCGCTGCCATCAATGTCATCACTACTGAAACCATGCATACATTAGGCCTTCAAAATTTGAAGCATACACCCACAGTGTTGGAATTGGCAGATAGATCCATAGTCAAGCCAGTGGGGAAGTTGGAGGACGTGACAATTTCAGTAGATGCATGGCATTACCCTGTCGATTTCCTGTTATTGCATACACAATCTTTAGTAGGTGGTCACCCTTTGATTCTGGGTAGGCCATGGCTAGCTACCGCAGACGCTTATATTGGATGCCGATCAGGGAATATGGTCATCTCTAATGGCCATAACACCAAGAACTTGGTGCTATACCCACTGGCAGAACCAGATGTACCTAAAAAGTCAGCAGGTGGCAAGAAGGCTGTATCTATGGTGGAAGTCGAAGAAGAGGAAGAAGTGAGACCGGTCCTTACTATCGGTAAGGCCCTTCAGTTGAGAAGATGGAATCAGAAGATGATGTGATCACTTCCTTCATGAATGATCCTTGTTCCGTTTCAGAGTCAAACCAGCAGGTCTTAGAATCCATCCTAAGCTGTGAAACTCAGGAGGATATTGAAACAGCGGAAGAATTGGAAGAAAATGTTGATGCACCTCATGAAAGTGTCCAAGTGGAGATAGAACCAGGGAAAACTCTGAATATCAATCCAGGTCTGTCTGAGTCCCAGAGGAAGCAGTTGATGGATGTTCTTTAGAAGTATAAGGAAGCTTTCGCCTGGGATTATTCAAACATGAAGGGGATCCCTGATAACCTATGCACCCATCATATATACATCAAGGAAGATTGTCGTCCTATAAGACAACCTCAGAGAAGGATGAATCCGGCATTGAAGAACATTGTGAAAGAAAAGCTTCAGAAACTATTGGATGCGGGTTTTATTTACCCTATCTCAGATAGCCAATGGGTCTCACCACTGGTAATGGTCCCTAAGAAGAACGGTAAATGGCGAATCTGTGTGGATTACCGGGAGTTAAATAAGGCAACGCAGGATCATTTTCCTTTGCCATTTATCGATCAAGTCTTAGACACATTGGCTGGTAAGAAATTTTTCTCATTTCTGGATGGGTTTAGTGGATATAACCAAATCCAGATTGCTCCTAAGGATTAGGAAAAGACCACTTTCACATGTCCCTGGGGAACATTTGCATACTGGGTCCTCCCTTTCGGCCTATGTAACGCCCCTGCGACATTCCAGAGGGCAATTTTGGGAATCTTCTCTGATTTGATAGATGATGGTGTTGAAATTTATATGGATGACTTCACTCCATATGGGGACTCATTCTTAGAGGGGTTGAAAAATTTAGAAAAAGTTCTGGAAAGATGCATACAAGCACATGTTTCCCTAAGTACAGTAAAATGTTACATGATGATGGAAAAAGGAATTGTTCTGGGACATTTGCTCTCGGCTAAAGGAATCAGAATGGACCCAACAAAGATAAAGGTAATTCTGCACTTTCCAACACCTAAAACACCCACACAGGTACGTAGTTTCATTGGTTGTGTTGGTTATTATAGGTGTTTCATAGAAAATTTTGCAAAAGTTGCACACCCATTATTTCAATTATTGACAAAAGATTCAGAATTTGTGTGGTTAGATGAATGTGATGCAGCCTTCACGAGAATTTAAGAATTAATCTGCAGTGCTCCGATTCTTAGAGGACCAGACTAGGCGTTACCTTTCCACATTCACACAAATGCTTCTCAAATAGCAATTGGCGTAGTACTGGGACAACAGGAAGATAAAGTACCTTATGCAGTCTACTATGTTAGTAAAAATTTGGCTCCTGCTGAATTGAACTACGCAGTGACTAAGAAAGAGTTCCTTGCTGTTGTTTATGCCATCAACAAGTTCCGACATTATATTACCGGGTATTCTACCTTTGTGCACACTGATCATGCAGCCATCAGGTATTTAATGAACAAACCTGTTACCCCTGGTCGTGTTACAAGGTGGTTGTTACTACTACAGGAATTTGATATTACTATAGTAGATAAACCAGGGAAGGATAATGTGGTTGCAGATTTCTTATCTAGGTTAGAACATGATGGTAAGAATACACCAGTTGAAGATAATTTCCCAGATGAGCATCTTTTTGCAGTTTCTGCTAACACTCCGTGGTATGCAGATATTGCTAATTATCTTGCTACAGGTGAGGTGCCTCATCACTTGTCCTATAAGGAGCAAAGGAAGATCATTCACAAGAGTGCCCGATACTCATGGATGGCAGGATATCTTTTACATACAGGGATTGACCAGCAGATTCGGCGTTGGGTGGCAGGAAATGATATTTATGAGATTTTAAAGGCTGCACATGATGGACCCTGTGGAGGACATTTTGCAGACAAACGGACAAGTCATAAAGTGCTGCAGATGGGATACTATTGGCCCTCCATCTTTTGTGATGCTCGGGATTATATTCAAAGGTGTGATAGCTGCCAGAGGATGGGACAACCTGGGAAAGCAGATGAAATGCCTCTCCAACCCCAGATAGTCCTTGAACCATTCGAGAAATGGGCCATTGATTTTGTTGGACCCTTTAACCCACCTTCTCATCAGAAAGCCTACATCTTAGTTTGTACCGATTATGTAACCAAATGGGTGGAAGCTAGAGCAGTCACAAGAGCAATAGAGCAAGTAGTGTCAGACTTCCTTTTTGAAGAAATTTTTGTTCGATACGAGACTCCAAGAGAAATTGTATCAGACGGAGGATCATAGTTCACATCTCATATGATAGAGAAATTGATGCAGAAATACGGGGTCAAACACAGAGTAACAACCCCCTATCATCCACAGGCGAATGGGCAAGTAGAAAGTACAAACAAGGTATTGGAAAATATCTTGACCAAGACAGTAGCAAGTCATCGCCGGGATTGGGCACAAAAACTTCCAGAAGCTTTGTGGGCCTATAGAACAACATGGCAGAATACAACGAGATTTTCTCCATTTGAATTAGTTTATGGGAAATCTCCCCTGTTTCCAGTAGAATTTGAAATTAGCACACTCAGAACAGCTCTAGAAGTAGGTTTAGATTTATCAGAAGCACAGAAGCACTGACTGAAACAACTGAATGAGTTAGATGAGATTCGATCAGTAGTTGTCCAGAGAACTACCGCTGTTCAATAGCAGAGAATGAAATGGCATGACAAATTCATCAAAACTAAGGTGTTTCATGAAGGGGATTGGGCGTTACTGTATGACTCCCGATTCAAGGATTTCAAATGCAAACTCCGCACTCGCTGGATGGGACCATATCAAGTGGATGCAGTGTTCGACAATGGAACAGTTAGATTAATTACAATTGATGAGAATCAGACCACATTTGTGGTGAATGGACATCGTCTAAAATTATATCATCGTCCAACTTCTAAAGATGCCTTTGTTAAAACCCTTTCAGATTCAGCTGATCTAATGGTTATTGCAATAAAAGACACTCTCACTCTCCATTAAAAAAAAAAAAATATGTGGTTATTACTCACTTGTTTGTGTTTTGCAGGAATAATAATAAAAGAATTATGGCCAGGAGGAAAGTAACATTCGGTGTGTTACTCCATCAGTGCTGTTATAGAAGTAATTTGTTTCACTGATGCTGTTATCCTGCAACTGCTGTTACTCCGTAGCTGCTGATACTCTGAAGTTGCTGTTACACTGTCAATGTTGTTACTCCGAAGTTGTTGCTACACTGTCGCTGCTGTTACTCTGAAGTTGCTGCTACACTGCTGATGCTGTTACTCCGAAGTTGCTGTTACACCGTCGCTACTGTTACTCTGAAGTTGCTGCTACACTGCTGATGCTGTTACTTCGAAGTTGCTGTTACACCGTCGATGCTGTTACTCCGAAGTTGCTGCTACACTGCTGCTGCTGTTACTCCGTAGCTGCCGTTACTCCGAAACTGCTGTTACTCCGTAGCTACCGTTACTCCGAAACTGCTGTTACTCCGTAGCTGCCGTTACTCCGCAACTGTTGTTACTTCGCAGCTGCCGTTACTCCGTAGCTGCTGTTACTCACTGTTGCCGTTACTCACTATTCACGATAGACATTTCTGCTGTTACTCCACCTTAAGGTAAGTCCGCAGGTACGTCTCCGTTGATTTTATGGATTTAATTAAATATTTCAAAAGGACGGTTAAAGCGTGCCGAGGACGGCCATCATTTAAGTTGGGGGGAGGGTACCGTCATAATGGTTGACAACGTACTTAGTAAAGGTACTTATGACATACGACTCCCACCAAATCAAATTTAATGATCCTAAGTACTTTGTAATTATACCGTTGAGTTGGGATGCGTATTTGTACGCATAAAAGTCATATCAGTCACCTCTCAAACATTCCGCATTAAATCCTAGAATATCTAATAGTACCATTGCAATTCGTCAATTAATCCCAAATGTACCAGTACTGTTTTATCCATTATATTCGAAAGTGGCCATGACGTTATTACAGTTACCAACAGTTCGGAGCCCTGTCACTCTCCCTTGCCAGCTAACTGTAGTCATCGTGCCGCTTCCGCCTCTGCAGCAATGGGTGGTTGATCTGTGCGCCATGAGCCCGATGATTCAACAAGAATCCGAAGCAATCGGGAAGTATGGCAGGTATTCGAAAATGCAGGTTGGGACATTTACTTTGACAGGTTGAATGGCTGGGACGAAGAAATTACAATGGAATTTGCATTGAATCTGGAGGAAGGAGTTTCTCGGGTTCGTGGACTTGAAATTCCAGTGACAGAGGAAACTATTGCGGAGGTCAATGGACTGCGACAGGGTGGAGAACGCTAGTTTTCCAGAAGAACCCCTCTTCCAGAATTCCCCGAAGCTTTTCTCCAAGCCACAGAGAGCATCGTGCGGAAGGGCCGAGGATATGATAGAACTTCATTACCGCGGCCATGGGGAGAAATTGCATAGGCTGTGATTAAATATATAACATGCGAGGGAAGATATTCCACTGTTTTTAAATACCACCTGCGCATATTGGCGCACTTGCGGTTTCCCCAAGTGGAAGCCTTTTCAATGAACACACCCTATTTTCTTCTAAGAAGCTTGAATTTGATGGCAAACTCGGCACGGGGGGCGCAGCAGGTGTTGGCGTTCCTTTCTCACCATGGGCTGGTGCGGTTGTTAGTGTTGAATGCCATTGACAAGATTCTGATTCTGTGGGAATGGTTTCGAAACTCCACAGAGGAAGAAATAGAAGCTGCCATGGCTGCTAGGGCAGAGGAACCGGAAGCTATGCACGAGGACGAAGAAGAGGACGAAGCCGTGCAGGGATATGAAGAGGATGATTATGTTGATCAGGAGGAGCCTGAGGAAATGGAGATGGAGACCGAGGAGTGTGAAGAAGATTCGGCTCTCCAAACGCAAGCCGAATCGATGGAAGCCGCAGAAATTCCTACTGGCACTTCGGCCGAGGCTGCTCCACAAGAACCAGCCCAGTCCGCAGAGCCAGTTGAGCAGACAGACAATGTAATGGGCACAGAGGTCACTCCACAGGGATCCCTTGTTAATATTGAACCTGTGGAGGAAGCAGTCGTGACCACTCCGACTACAGAGGCTACAAGGGAAATGGCGAGAGAACCAAGGAGTGAGGCCGACGCTGCTCCACAAGAACCAGCGTCGACCTCAGAACTGAATGAAGAGAATTTGTTCCAGTTTCCTGTCTTTTTGCCTAAGGGAGCGCGAGTAACCTGTTCCCCACAACAAAGAGAAGAAGAAAGTGTTGCCATTCCTATGGCTTCAAATCTGAAACGAAGGCTACAACTGGAAGAGACCCCAGCAGGCACATCAGCAGAAGGGCATCTTACCGGGACACCATTGTTTGAGGAGAATGTACCTGACAAGAGAACAACCATTAGTGGAGAGGAGGGACCAAGCGGAGTGGTCCCGACGAATGCACCAATGGCGCATGAAGGCATAAAAAGAGTAAAACAAGAAAGAATGGAAGAAGAACAGGCAGCGGAAATTGGACTGATTGTCGGCCCGACATAGGCAGTTTCGAGGAATTCACCTCCAGCTGTCGAAGCTGAGGGAATATAGGTTAAGCAAGAGGAAGCAGAGTTGTGCAGGCTGCGAAGACCCCCTATCAAACAAAGATACCAACATCAGTTCAAGGAAACCATGCTGTTAAAAATGGAAGTAAGGAGTCTGAGAAGAAGAGTGCACAGAATGCAGAAGCAAATAAATAAGTATAAACGGCAAGCCAAGAGACCCAAGGTTGACAGGGTCGAAGCAGAAACTGAGACAGATCCAATTGAACAACTATTTGAAGCCAGAGAGTATGCCTTGACGACCGAGCTACAGATGTGGAAGTCTACTGCGGCCCAGTACAAGAACGAGATCAAAAGAACTGAAGAAAGAGCCTCTGCAACCGTCTTCGGATATGTGGAGCGTATAGATATTATGAAATTAAGGCATGCAAAGAAGCAGCTCAAGATGGAGCAGCTGGAAAAGCAAGTGGCCGAGCTAAAGAATGATAAGGAACAAATGTTCAAATTGGTGCAAGAGGTGATGGCATGTCGTCCCCCTGCTTCTTGCTATTCTTTATTTTTTACATGAACGTTTTCTTATATTTTGCATGGAGAGTATTAAGAATGAGGTCAGTTATGAGATTGAAGATGGCGTACAATTCCTCCGGATCATAAGAAATCATGATGTGCCAACTCAGCATTTGATGTGTGAGTTTTATTTGCATGGGTATTTGTTACGGTTGGACAGAGACTTTAATCCAGTCCCATATGTAGGAGACATCCATCTGAGGGCCCTCACCTCTTATGCTTTCAATCAAATTCATTGGCAAAAGGCTTGTGATACTTTTGAGTCCAATCAAGTCACAAAGCCGTTTATAGTAAGGGGGGAACATGGGAGGTCAGACACAGTGTACAATAAGCACCATGCCTTTTTGAAATTTGAGGAGAATAAAGAAAGAATGCTAAGTACACAAAGGTGGTGCTTTGATCTTTGTATTAATCAATTAACTGTTTCTCAGAAAGAGGCCCTCGATTGTTGTCAGAAAAGATGGATGATGTCACCAACAGCTGTCCGGAATAGAGAACCTTTTGGGGCGCCTAATTTTGCGCGAGCACTTGCCAGGGTACCCAGATATGTGGCATGCGTCCAAACATGTGGGATCCGGTGGATGGGGCTTCGGTTCCAGTACCCTGTTATTTGGTTGCCTGCAGAAGTCTATACCCTTGCGTACAACGTTCCAACAGATTGGTGGAAGGAAGTCCTCCTCTCAGATGGATTTAGAGTTCCTGGGACAGAGATGGCTTTGGAGTATAATCTTGCCGGGCTTCATGAAGCTCACAGTTTGCAGAACCCAGACCTACGGAGGCAGCGGACTGTATGAGGGCATGCAGAAGGCTAGTTGGGGGAAGATGTTGGGCATCGAATCTGGCTATCTCTCTGCCCATTTTTGCCATCCTTTCTGACCATTTTTGTTTAATTACCTATATTTGCCATGTTAAATTCATGAGGTAAATATCCTTGACTTGTCGAATTGGAATATTTTAATTAATGAAGTAAAGTCGCGGAGTTTTACCTAATTGCGGCACTAAGATCCGTGTTTGATTGCAGATTGGAAAACAGGAACCCTTGCTTCAGCAGTTGGCAACAGAATTGGTAACGGCCAGCTAAAGGGAGATCGCGCAGCTGGAATCACGATTCCCTGGGCCCTATTCTCGGCCCTTGCTTTATCCAGGATATCTGCTGTTCGTGCCGTTCCAACCAAAGTCCATTTCTAAACGCGCGGTTATCATGTTTCAGGGAAATCTGTTATTCCTTGTACAGTGTATAAAATGGACATTGTTCCTGTAATTGGGGGTTCCCGAAAGGAGATTGTAATTACATTTTAGTATTTACAGATCAATAAAATACAGTTGGTTTTGCTACTCTAAAGCATTTCGTGAGCAACGCAGCCCTGATCAGAGAGCTAGGCCCTCTCTTCTGATCAGGTGCTGCGTCTGTGTATGTGTGTGGATTATTTCTTGTTATGGTTGCTGCTTTTATTTCTTACTGTTAAGATTGTCTTGAATGTCCAGCATTGATTTTACTTCACGGCAATGTTTTGAATCTTAACCATAAACCCTTGGTTGAACGGATTATGTGTTTGTTCCTGCATATACCTTACGCGTTGCCTTGAAAGGATACGCTCCCGGATTGATAAAATTAATGCCCTATTTAGGCAGATAAATTATCCTCACTCAACACCACAACCAGGAGATGGACAACATTATAGAAAAATCAAAAAATTATGAAGGGCAAGCAATTTCAACAAATGGAGCTTCAGGAGGGATTTGTACTATCTGGCAAAAAGGAAAATGGCACATGCAATACTCAATAATGAAAGGACATTGGATAAATACAATTCTGGAAAACGCAGCAAATGCGAAAAAAATAAGCATTTATAATATATATTCACCAAACCATTACAGGGATAAAGAAACATGTTGGAAGACACTAAAAGAAATTACAATGGAAGATCAAGAAGAACACCCCATCTTAGGAGGAGATCTTAATCTTATTCTCAAGCCGGAAGAAAAAAGAGGAGGCACCTTTCAACCAGACTCAAACAGAGAGATTCTTGAAGGAATCATGGAGCAATGTAATCTTTTGAACATCCCTCCCAAAAACGGAAAATATACATGGGATAACAAGAGATTAGGGAAGGCTAATATCAAATAAAGGATGGATAGGATCCTCATTAGGGACATCATGGGGGCCATCTATAGCAGAGTCTCTTCTAGAATCATCCTGTTAGTAGCTTCAGACCACAAACCAGTTTAAATTGAGCTTGGAACAACAGAAAATTATGGACCTCTACCCTTCAAATACAACCAACTATGGGGTAGCCATGAAGAGTTTATACAAGAGGTGGAAAAAACATGGAAACATAATATCAATGGATCTCTAACATATATATGGGAGACAAAACTAAAAGTCATCAAAGCAAGATTGAAAGACTGAGAAAAGGCCAACTAAAAAGAACCACACGGAGAGAAAGAAGCTTTGAAACAAGAATTAACAAAAATCCAAGAGGAAATGGAAAACACTGACAACACAAAAGAAAGGCAATCAAAGGAAGAATAAATACACTAGAAAATTTACAGGAACATTAGACAAGAGGAAGAGACATGGAGGTTGAAGTCAAGGCAGATTTGGATTCAAGTTGGAGACAAAAACACTACCTTTTTTCATAACTCATCCAAAACAAGATTGATAAAAAACAACATTGAAAAAATCATGGGAGAAGGAGGGCAAGAAATAAAGGGACAAGAAGATGTAAAAAAAGAGGCCTTCTGGCACTTTAAAGCCCTCCTAACTGTTGTAGACAGTCAGGCAAACCCGGAGGAATTATTAATGCACATCCCAAAGTTAATTGATGAGGAAACAAACAATATCCTCTCTAAAAAAGTCACAGAAAAAGAAGTTATGACAGCTGTTTGGGATCTGCATCCAGAAAAGGCATCGGGGCCAGATGGATTTCATATCTCTTTCTACCACACCTTCTGGAAAATCATTAAAAAAGACTTGTTAAAGATGATCAGATACGTCATCAGAAAGAAAAAGGTAGGAGGATTCACTAATTCTACCTATCTTGCCCTCATTCCGAAAGACCCTCGCCCACCACCCTAAATAGATTTCGGCCATTTCCCTTTGCAATGCCTCTTATAAAATCATCTCCAAAATACTTGCCGAAAGGCTCAAACCTCTTCTCCGCTCCCTCATTTCAGAAAATCAAGGAGGCTTTGTCCCTAATCGCCAAATTGTTGACAATATCATCCTTGTCCAAGAGGCTCTTCATTCAAGTTTATCTAGAAATGAAAAAGGCTTCATCTTAAAAATGGATATAGCTAACGCTTTTGAAAGAGTTAACCTCACCTTCCTTGTTGTTGTTTTAAAAAGATATGGCTTCTCTAAGGATTTCATCAACACATTAAGGCCTACACAATAGGACCATGGATAGCCCCTCTTGTTAATGGCAAACCATGTGACTTCTTCCAAAGCTCAAGGGGCCTTCGACAAGGCTGCCCATTGTCACCTTTTCTTTACATCCTAATGGCATTTTTTCTTAGCATGAAATTAGAACACAACATGAGAAATGCTACCTTAACATGCCTCACAATCAGCAGAGGAACCAAAAGAATTAATCATTCTCTACTTGCAGATGACACCCTCTTGATGGGTGGAGCATCTTGTATAGTTTCCAGAAGGTTTAAAATCATCCTAGACAATTTCATGGATGTTTCAAGGGGGTTGATCAACAATGGGAAAAGTTGTATTTATGGTTGGAACACCCCCGAAGAACTCTCCAACGCATGTCTCAAATTATGGAAATTCCTTTTCAGAATAATTGGAGCCATTTTTAATATCTTGGATTGCCTATCACCAAGAAAAATCTAAATACAGAAATATGGAGAAAATATACTGAAAAGATGAAAAACAAAATCCAAGCATGGGGGATGCTTTGGTTAAATCAAGCGGGTCGAATCATCCTCATTAAATCAATTATTTCAACCTTTCCCTTATATCAGTTCGCCTTAATAGCAGCGCCAACAAGCATCCACAAGCAAATTGAAATCATCATTAGAAGTTTTTTATGGCAAGGAGGGAAATCTGAAACAAAAAATTTCAACCTTGTAAATTGGAAACAAGTTACTGCACACTACAAAAACGGAGGTCTCTCCATAAAAACCCCTGGGATAATGAATCTAGCTTTGGGAACCAATATAGCTTGGAGGTTCCTTACCGAAGAAAGACTCTGGTGGAAAGCAGCATTAGAGGAAAAATATCTTACTACTCCAAGAATCTCTATTCTGGAGAGAAGCCCTCCCACAAGACCCTACACCCAAATATGGAAACTCATCTTCGATGCAATTCAATTAATCAAGGAACACATCTCGATAAGGCCTGGAAATGGGGGGAGTATCAGCCTTTGGATAGACAAAATAATGGGAAATCCTCCCTTAGACAACAACCCGTACATCAAAGACCTAAAGAATTGGATGACAAGAGAAGGATACAACAAACTGGGGGACATATCCATATGGGAAACTGATGGCACTTGGGCACATTGGGACAGACCCAACTTGCTCAACGATTCAACTACTCAATGGAATTTGATGAATTCACTACTCAAAGGAGCTGCACTAATAGACAAAAATACCCGAGATGCTTATTTCTGGAAGCCTACTAGAGGAGAGTACTTAGTTAAGAAGGGATATGAAAAAATACAAGAACATCAGAGGCAACAAGAATGGAAATATTGGAAGCAGGCCTGGAAGGTGGAAACCCTTCCAAAAATAAAAAAATTTCCTATGGACCCTGCTCCACAACAAATCTCTAACAACAAAGAATTTAAAGAAAAGAGGAATTTATGGCCCCTCTCAATGCCCTCTCTGTCTGAAGGCAGAGGAAACAATTCAACACCTCTTTCTAGAGTGCCCTTTCTCTAGAGAATGCTGGGAGAAAATGGTGTCACCCATCGATGCAAATCTAAATTATAGACTCCCATTAAATCAATTTATAAGCAAATGGAGAAGCACTTTCCCCCACTCCTTCAAAAGCAAATCCACAATTTAGAGATTCTGGAACAACCTTACCTCCTTCCTCTGCTGGAAAATACGGCTAGCTAGAAACAGGAAAGTCTTCAAAAATAAAAAATCCACAGTAAACATAGTTACTTCTAAGGCCTGGGGGTTCATGACTGAGTTTCTCATAGCCAAAGGGATTTATGGAATAGATATGACTCGACTACAACATGATGAAAGAAGCTGGATCAACTTCGTTCTTAATAAGATCACCATTCACCTCATGCCAAAAGTTACAAAGGTCCATCAAATCTGGAAAGTAAGAAAGACCGAGGAAGAGTTCCAAAGGCGGATCAATTCTCTCAAAAGGCCCTGTCTATTCTCCGATGGAGCCTCAAAGAAAAATCCAGGAAAAGCAGGAGCAGGTGGCCTCATTATCTTCAAAGGCAATTTCAGTCATATTCAATATAGTTGAGGGATGGGAGAAATGTCAAATAATAAAGCAAAGGCTTATGGACTTCTTTTAGGCCTTAAGATTTTAAGGGACAAGAAAATTAGCAACACAATTATTTTTGGAGACTCCTCTATCATCATACAAGCAATGGTGAGTGGTAACCTCCCTAAAAATGTAGCTCTCTGCCAAATTCTACACAGAGCCAAGCATCTTGAAAGACAGATTGGAGAGATAGATTACTATCACATCCTTAGAATAAATAATAAGCAGGTAGATTCCCAATCCAATGAAGGATTACAAAGAAATACTGGCCAGGTTAAAATCGACAGGATCACAACCTACCTCCATATCCCATGATGTTATTTCTCATAATCTTTTTTTTTTATGCACTTCCATCCTTACACAGGACAACAGATTCGCAGCCATGAAAATATTATATTCCCCGACTTCCTTCACATCATTCCCTTTGAATCTATCATGCGCAATCTCCCCAAGATTTCCAGCATCTTGGCACAGAGTACTCACACTCAGAATCTCTTCTTCTTTCTCGTGACTCCTCATTGTTGCACTGTCCCTCTTCTCTTATTTAAATCTCTTCAGAAGGTCTGACTCTCTGCAACTTATCTCATTTTCTCTATTAAGCATCCCCCTTTCAAGCTTCCCAACCCCTCATTGCTCTTCCCTCCCTACCTGTTTTCTTGGATTCCCCAGATTTTCTGGTTCAGGCTCCTTGATTCTCCTTTGCGCTCTCATAGCTTCCCCCCCTTACATTCCTTTCTCCGCTCCCTCTCTTCCCTCTTCTTACCACTCCACAATTTGGGAAGCTTTTCCAACCCCCTCTTATTCGTTGTCACCTATACTCTCATCAACAACAAAGTCAGCCTCTTCCTCAGGAAAGAAGGTAGCAGTGTTGTCACAAGTAGACACAACATCGCACCCATCAGAGAAGGAACTACAACCACCAAAGGCAGATCTAAGTTATCTACAACGAGTAGGAAAAGAAGCAGTGCAATCTCTCCCTATTTCACCAAGCAAATGGATTCTCTAGATGACAAAAAGCACCCCCGTTCCTTTTGTAAATCTCATAGAGTGGTGATTGAAAATCTGAAGAATCAAATTCAACAAGACAAATCACTTACTAAACCTGAAATGGCCATACTTCGTGAGTAATGGGATACATGCACCAAAGATTTAATGAAGGTTCAAAACCGATGCAACCATATGGAAGAGACAATCAATTTCCTGCGAGAAGCCATCACCAAAAAATCAAATCAAGGATCCACCTCTTTGGAACATGGAAGCAGATACAGAGACAGTGAAAACACTGTGAATAAATGACCATTCATATCTTTAGGCCTTCCTTGCTTTCTGTCAGGTCTATAGATAATATTCTCGTTTAAAAATGAAAGTTAAATGTATCCTCCTTTTAGACCAGTTTGTACGGCAATATAGCACAAATGTAATAGTATCTACTTCAGAAAGGATAGATAGAAATAGCAACAACAGTAGCACTCAAGGAGTAATGCACCCCAGCAGAAAAATCCATCTTGTAATCTGATTGGGGTGATTTTGTAACGAGGAAATTCTTCTCGTCCTCTTTTTATGATAATAAAACATAACTGAACTTGTATGAAAATAAAATAAAATATCCATATTAACATATAAATTAAAGTAATGATTTAGTAATCACATTTAAATATAATTAATAAGCACATAAAAACTTATTACTTACAATAAACTTACAACATAACAAGATTATTAACCATGGATATTCACCCCTATTTTAGGATGGATATTATTATTAATTTGTAAATAGGGTTTGTTACAATACTATGATGTATCAATACCACATGCCCAAATATAATAACTCATTTCATAATCAAAATATTCTATTTTAAGTTTGCAACTTGAAAGATTTGACCCTCTCAACATTTAATAAATGTAAAATTAAAATATATTTATTCTATTTTATTATATAACAACTTTAACTTATTATAAAAACCTAATTTTAATAAATTAATTTTTAATTTATTTAAATTAATATTCAATTTTATATTTTAATGATAATAATGATGATTAACATCCATTAAAATCATTACTGTAAAAAAAACCTCTAAATTTAATTTTTTTAATATATAATATTACAACTTGCTGGCAATTTACAAAACTGCTATTCATTCATTCTGGACAATCATATGTTCCTGGTCCTAAAAACTTACGTAAAACACACACAAATAAATAAAAAATTTAAATTCCTTAACAATAAGTTTTATATCTATAAATTTTTATTAAATTTAAAACAATAAAAAATAATTTATTTAAATATAAATTAGAAAACTTCAAATTTTAAAATTATTTTTACACAAAAACAGATATACATGTCAACTTCCAGCATTTTTGCCATAAGGTATGTTGTAAAAAAGTCTACATTTTCTAGAAGAAACTTAGGATATCGACTAGAATTAACTAAATTTAAACTGAAACCGTTTTTATAATATAAAAGTTTGTAAAATCTAAATAATGTAATATCAATTTAAACTGAAGTATTTTTATTTATTTATTATCAAATAAATATTAGTTAGTAAAATATATTTAAATAATTTAATTATAAATACATTTAATTTAATATAGTTTTTATATTTATAAATTCTAAACGTAAGATTAAATTAAATAGATTGAAGTATATATTTATATTTATTATTAAATTATTATTATTAATTAATTAAGATAAGAATATTTGGAGATTTTTTTTGAAAGATTAATTATTATTTTTTTCACCAAATATCACAAACACGTCATTCATATAACACACACAAAAGTAGCATTTATTAAACACTTTTCATAAATATCACAAATGAGCCAGTTACAACCCACTAAATACGATTATTTCATAAATGTTACAAATGGGCTAGTGACAACATGTCTCGAGAGACTTGAACCAATTGAATTGGGGAAACGAGAAAAGTGCAAACTGAAAACAACATTACAACTTCTAAATGGTTCGACTATGCAAGACAATTTTATGAGCAAGATCTCAAGGTTGACTCTCCTCCCTTGGTCAACACAAACACAAAATTCTTCACGGTGCAAGAAGTAGACATGGGTATCGAGAAGTTGGGTGTTGGAAAAGCGAAAGACTTAGTTGAACTCCAAGCAGAGTATCTAAAGTGGGGTTTAAAAATTCTTACACCTCATATCACAAAAAATTTCAACAACATCATACAACAGGGGTTCCCCATAGATTGGACAACTAGTTTGGCAATACCTCTTTTCAAGAGTGGTGACGTCAATAATCCCTCCAATTATAGGACCGTAATGACAAACCCCTTGTTTACAAAGTTATTTGGAAGCATGTTAGAAAATAAAATCAGCAAGTGGGCAGAAGAAAGAGATAAACGTGCTAAAGGGCAAGCAAGTTTTAGACCTAAACATTCCATAGTTGATCATTATATAACTTTAAGGCACATCATTGAAAAAGTTTGGGAGAAAAAGGAATAAGTTTTTTGTTGCTTTGTTGATTTCAAAAAAGCCTTTGACACGGTTCCTAGGGATAACCTTTGGCACAAAATGGAGGAACTCGGGGTTCCCTGGAATTTGAGAGAAGTTGAGCATAAGTTGTATGAAGAGGTGAAAGTCAAAATTAGAACTTCAGTAGGCATTTCTGAAAGTTTTAAAAGTGATATCGGGGTCCAGCAAGGTTGCACATTGTCTCCTACCCTTTTTTGGTTTATATATCGACAAACTTGAAGAGTGGCTAAATTTGCAATGGGGTGACAATATCCATTTGGGCAAGTTCGTTATAAGGCTTCTTTTGTATGTAGATGACCTTATTCTGATTGCTAAATCCACTCTTGGTTTGAAAGAACACTTACTTTCCCTTGAGCATTTTTGTAGAAGGGTAGGGATGCAAGTCAATATTACCAAAACGAAAGCAGTTGTTTTCTCTAACAAAAGAAAGCAGAACCGACATAAGTTCTACTTTGAAGGAAACATTCTGGAAGGAGTTGTAGATTTCAAATACCTCGGAATTGACTTCAACAAAAATTTAAGTTGAGTTGGCTGTAGAAAGAAAATAACTTGGGGGGTTGGAAAACATTTTATGCTTTTCAAAACAAGTGTAGAGAGGCAGAGCCATGGGATTGGAAAACCACTTTAACTCTTTTTAGGCTTTTAATGATCCCGATGATTCTCTATGGTTGTGAACTGTGGACCAGCAACACATCTGAGATTCAGTGGAAACAAATTGAGAAAATTTAGAAGCGTTTGATTTCAAACAAATTCAAAATTACAAGTGCAGTTCCTTATGCTATCTTGTTAAGTGAAACATGAGTTGTTCCTATTGAAGCAATTTCTATGGTGCAAGTCATAAGATATTTAAAAAAAATTGAGCAAATGGAAGAGGGTAGATGGCCTAAGGTTGTGTTTAATGACATATTGTGTAGAAGAAAGAAGACTTGGATGCGACAAAATAACAAATGATTTAGTAAATGGGGTATTTGCTTGAGCATGTGTCCCACAAACAGTAAAGAGATAAAAACTTTTGTTATGGATAAGTTCCACAAACGTACTTGGGAGAAAGAGCTAGGGAAAAAGAAGAAGTACTATATTGAAGTGTTTAATCCCACTCATAATCATTAACAAAAAGCGTACCTAGGGGCCAATATTTCTTGGAGATCCAAAATTCTTATTGCTCAAATAAGGAACGGGGCATTGGAAAAGACCAAAAAAATGTGGGAAGAAAGTGTATGTACTTTTTGCTCTTCCGAAAAAGTGGAAACAGAAAAATATTTTATTTTAGAATGCAAGGCCTTCAAAGACAACATGGAAAATTATGCAGATATTTTTTTTTAACGCGTTAAAGGTAAGTTAATGTTGAATGCTCGAATTTCGTCACAAAAATTATAAGTTTAAACTTAGACATTGGGAAATACATTGATGTTCAAAAAAATGATTCGTTATATTTTTTTAAAATTTGACTTGACTATGATTTGTTGTTAAAGTTATATGAGCAGATTTAAAAAAGAAAAAATATGAGTTCATGCAAACATGGTGGGAAGAACTGATATATCTAGGCAAGAATAATCCAAAACTTTTTTGGCAAGCACTTCAACCAAAGAAGAAGCAATTTGAAAATAATATTATAGCCAATCAGTGGTTTGACTATGCAAAAAAAATCTATGAAAAAGAATTAGAGGTTGAGCCTCCTCCCAGGATCAACACATCTACAAAGCTTTTCATAGTACAAGAAGTGGAGGCATGAATTAAAAAGTTGAAAGCAGGGAAGGAAAAGGACTTGGTTGAATTTCAAGCAGAATATCTAAAGTGGGGAATGAATATTTTGGCACCCCACATCATGGAAATATTCAACAACGTCATTCAACAAGGGTTCCCAAGGGATTGGACAACTAGTCTAGCAATTCCCCTTTTTAAAAGCGGAGACATTAATAATCCTTCCAACTATAGAACTATTATGATTAATCCTCTGTTTGCAAAGCTTTTTAGTGGCATGGTAGAAAATAGAATCAGTAAGTAGGCAGAAGTAAAAGGAAAAATGGCAAAAGGGCACGCAGGTTTTAGGCCGAAGCATTTTACAGTAGATCATGGTATCACACTGAGACACACTGTTGAAAAGGTTTGGGGGAGCAAAGAAGAAGTATTTTGCTGCTTTGTTGACTTCAAAAAGGCATTTGACACGGTCCCTAGAGATAAGTTGTGGCGTAGAATGAAAGAACTTGAAATTCCTTTACAATATAGAGCTACTGTCCATAGGCTTTATGAAGAGGTGAAAGTCAAAATTAGAACTTCAGCAGGCATTTCAAAAAGTTTTAGAAGTGACATCGGAGTCAAGCAAGGTTGCCTTTTACCCCCTATCCTTTGTGGTTTATATATTGACAAACTGGAAGAGTGGCTAAATTTGCAAGGTGGGGATGGTGTTCGATTGGGGGAGTTTGTGATAAAGCTTCTTCTATATGCCGATGATCTTGTGTTGGTTGCTAAATCGGCCCATGGATTGTAGATGCACCTATATGCCCTTGAGCATTTTTGTAAAGTAGTGGGGATGCAAGTCAATACTAGTAAGACCAAGATAATGATTGTCTCTAATAAAAGGAAGCAAAGCCAGCATACGTTCTTCTTTGATGGCAACATTCTTGAAGAAGTAAATGAATACAAGTACCTCGGGATCGATTTCAACGACAAGCTTAATTGGGAGTATTGCAGAAAGAAAAGAATTTTAGGAGGGTGGAAAGCATTATATGCACTTCAAAATAGATGTAGAGAGGCAGAGTTATGGGATTGGAACACGATCAAAGTACTTTTTGGACTCCTAGTTTGTCCAGTGATATTATATGGGTGTGAATTGTGGGCTAGTAGCATCTCTGTTTCAAAATGGAAACAAATTGAAAAAATTCAAAAGTGCTTGATTATGAGCAAGTTCAAAATAAAAAGTTTAGTTCCCTATGAGATAATGTTGAGTGAAACAGGGGCAGCTCCTATCGAAGCAATTGCCATGGTGCGTATTATAAGGTACCTAAAGAGAATGGAGAAAATGGGAGGAGGTAGATGGCCGAAAGTTATCTTCAATGAAGGTATGAGTGAAAGAAAAAAATCATGGATGAGACAAAACAATAAATGGATGCTAAAATGGAATATTTACCTGAATGCATGTCCCACAAATAGCAAGGAGTAAAAGAATTTTGTGTTGGAGAAGTTTCGTAAGGGTATATGGAGAAAAGAGTTGGGTAGAAAGAAGAAGTATTATGTTCAGCAATTCAACCCCACTTGTGATCTCCAACAAAAAGAATACATTGGACTTAGCATTCCGTGGAGGGCATAGGTTCTTATTGCTCAATTAAGAACTAATTCACATCAACTTCGGTGTGAAATGGGACGGTGGAAGAGACCTAAAGAAGCTTGGGAAGAAAGGGTATGTACTTTTTGCACTTCTGGGCAGTGGAATCAGAAAAACATTTTATTTTGGAATGTGACGCTTTCAGAGACATTAGGGACAGTTACCGCAGTATGCTAGCATCAATTCTGTGGCATTGTCTTTTCAATAATGGATCTGTTGGAAGGTTGGGTCAGCGCATCATCAATTTGAGTAAGAAAAGGATTGAATTACAAAAGGCGAAAAACAAGGAAGTTGGTGGTCCCATAGACTATTTTTAGTCTCGTGGACGTTAAAATATCATTCATTTATTCATAATTTACATTCGAGAGTATATACGATGAAATTTATATCCTTTTTTCTTAAAATAACAAACTCAGAATAACTTTTCTCTTTATGTTAGAAAACAAACAAAAAACCACCCCATTATCAAAGACATATATGTAAGTGGAGTTTTTTAAAAAATTAATACTTAAATTTTCAAACAATGCTAATTGCCATTGAAAAAATTTTGAATCACAAACTTGGAATCTTCCAACAATACAACCTTACATTATAGATGTCTTTGAAGAATATTGGCCAATTGTATCCAAACCTAATCCAATCATGACCTCGCAAAAGAAAACTCTCATAAAATACACCCACAATGACCAAAAACTATGCAATCTCCAAATCCAACAATTCTTAGCATTGGATGAAACCCATTTGAGCATTCAAAACTAGGCCTATCTCTTGCCCATGATGTCAAATGAAGTCTACATCGATCATATTGAGTCAAAGGGTGCCCAAAACTCCACTCCAATTATGTTATGAGGGCATTTGACATATCATTGTTAATGTTGAACGAATCTTCTTGTTGGTTGAGCACAACAATTTCTACAAATGGATGTCAATATGCAAGAGGCAATGCAAACTCTCGAATCATTGAGTGCCAATCCTTCCAAGAGAGAGAATTGACATCCCACAAATCCCTCAAGAAAACATTTTTTTCCTACTTAGGCTTCTTTTGTGAAAGAGCGAAAGATCAAAGACATGAGTGCCTTAGAGCTTCTAGTTCTAAATCATCCTTGTGGCCTAGTCTTCTCTACTCGAATGCTTGACATTTTCCAATGAACCAGCCCTACCACCTTCCTCTAGGCTACCCAAGTACTCTTGAGGATAAAAGATCCCATGTTATGGAAGTTATTTGGAGTAGATAAGATATCACATAAGCCAAATTGATTGTAGTGTCCCAAACGGGATAATTGACCAATTTTGCAGTAATTTACTCAACCCAAATTTTCACCGTAAAATCAACATTCTATTAACAAAAGATTGCCATGTAAAATAGAACAAATAGAATGCACACAATTCAATCATACAATGAGCAGAAATAATTTGAGCTTTTATTATCATATATAAACTGGGGTTACATGCACATATAGCCAAAAAAACTGAAATGAAAGTTGGCCTCTAAGATGATCTGCTGCATTGATATGTCGACCCTCCAAACTAAACTGAACTGCACTGTTGAGCTCTCCTCTGAATTTTGGATGAATTCACTAAGGGGAGATGGGTACTCGTCCAATCTCACTGAATCACCCAAGGGTTTCCATCTTGGGGCTACCAATGGAGTAGAGAATCGGGTTCTCAACCTCTCATACAAAAAGAAATCATAAATCCAAGATGTCCTCTAACAACCTTCTCCTCTTATTTTTATAGATTTGATGGACCCCTCTAGAAGCTCCTATTTTATTATTATTTTAATCATTGAGCACATTTCTCTTAGTTAAAATATTCTTTTTAATGTGGGAAAATGTTAAATTGGCCACCATACGTCCTCAGGCCACTAGAAATCACTTCTAACCATCCCATCATGTAGATCTTCTCATTCCAGTTCCAATGAGTTATTATACTAAGGTATTTTGCTAAGTACTCCTCCCGAAATGCCACCTTAAGCATAATCAATTGAGTTAGGCCCATAATAACTCTATTTTTTGAAAGTTGTCGAAATGCATCGGAATGAAAAGAAAACTGTGCGGATGATGGAAAACGAATGTCATCGGACCTCATAAAAACTCTTCAAAACCACTCCAAAATCCCCTGGTCCTGTCGATGATGCTGTTGGCTTGAGGGGTCCTGACCCAGGTTCGGTGTGCAAGGTTTGCCAACAAACCCCTATACTACTAGCCCTTTCGGCAGTGACCTGCTTGCGCAGGTCAAAGTCTCACCCGAAGTAGTATGGGTGGGTGTTGGAACCAGGTTTCCGCACCTGAGAAAGGATGGGTAAAGCAAGCAGAGCTGCGCTAGGTCCCGTAATCCCAGATAACCTTGTTCTGCGCAGGGTTAATTAGGTCTCTGTTCGCATCCACATGCGCTAGATCTATAGTTATATGCCTTTATGACAGTAACACAACACTATATAAACAGAACAGAATAGATCTAGATCCAGAAACACACTTACACAGATCTTTGCAGCTTAAAGACAGAAAATGCACAATACAACAATTACCAATAATTTGCACAAGATTACTCACAGATTCAGTTCTCTATCAGTCCTCATTCTTTCATTCACCAATTCTTTCTTACAATTCCCTTCCCAACCTACGCACACAGCAGCAAGGTCCGCACACAGCTGGACTTGGATCTCCGCGCACATAGCCATCAGGAGTCCTTTCCCCAAAACCCAAACAGATAGCTTAAACAACAATTCGCATCAATAACTCATCATTCTTATCCTTTACAATACAAAATGTCCCTTTATTTATAGCAACCTAGCCTAAACGTTCCTATGGTCCGCAAACCGTGGTTTTCAAACCCCTAGTTTTCCCTTTTACCCCTTACAATGTGTTCGGGGCTTTGACCCGACCTAAGACCCCTCCGCTAGATTAAATCTAATCAAAAATATCCAAAATGGACCAGTTTCGCAGCTTGTTAGGAGACCTTGTTCCAACAGTCCCCCAACACAATCTTGTGACTCGTCCCGAGTCACTGCAGTGGTGCAGCTTCTATTTGCGCGCGCAAGGTAGCAAGAGCGCGAACGAGCGGAGGGAGCACAGTGGCGAACCTCTTGCAATACTCTGGTGTATAGTCCTTTTAGCTCTGTGCGATATAGCTGCGCCAGATCGATTTGGATGTCCCCAGCGGTTGGATCATGACTGTGAACTAGGGCAATGCGAGGGAATGAACACACATTGCTTCTGTTGGGCGGTACTCTGGAGCTGCGGAGAAGTCGCAGCATGTCCCTGTATCTCAGCATTCCTTTTTGGCATAGAACCAGTTGTGACCTAACTGTGATGCTGCGGGCGGGGGACTGCGGTACTAACGTACCCTCTTTTGTTTATCGTCGAAGGCCCTTTGGCTGGGTCTCGCGGTCGTCCATAGGGTGCGAAGGTCGGTTATTCCTCGTGCGCAGCAATGGTGCTACTCTGTGCGTGGGTCGCAGGTAATTCTTTCTGCAGGAGGCCATCGTTCGGTCATTTGATCACTCTCGTCAGTCCCAGGCCCTTTCAAGATGATGTCTGCGGGCGCTGAGCAGCCCGGGAACGAATCAATCGGTGGGTTAGGATCCGCCATAGCAACAGGAGAACGAGCGTTCCAGAGAATGTCAATGATCACAGAGAACCAGTAAGCCGATAAGAGGAACATATTGCAGAACCAATAAATAGCCTGGTGCGAAGTTATTCTGCCAAATGCACAACGTCCGGAGCGATTTAATGGTGGAGTAGCTCGTACGGGAAACTTACCATCGGCACTTCGGATTAAACTTACCATAAATGGCTGCATTGATGGTCCACTGCCTCTTTTGCGTACCTGTAAGGTTCTTTTCTTATCAGATGGGGATGTGCTGACGGTCGTCATTTGTGCCTGATGTCTCTTCCATGGAATGTCAGATCCCGGATGACGCCTGCGTCCTATTCGCATACCCTGAGTTAAGGCTAATGCTAGGTGTTCCATAACGGGGTTCAGGTACTAGATCTGCAAGTTGGTCACCAATCTTCTCGATCCATGCGCTTCATCCTCGGGCGGGACGTCCTAGTCTGGTAGGGCTGCGTCAAGCATCCTCGTGCCATCTGTTACTTGAAGTGAGCGCAAATTCTCCCAATTGCACATGGGTTCAGGTGGGTCCGTAATCGAACGCACACTTACGGCAGCAGTAACCAGGTGAGCCTGTCTGGGCAGGGTTCGATCGCACCCTTGAGTGTTGTATGTCAGCAAGTATCTGCGTAGGTTGACTGACCGCGGAGCCCATCTAGCAACTGGGTGCCCGAAGCGCATGATCACCCTAATCCAATACTTACCCTGAGTGAAGAATACCGGCCCTTGCGTAGGTGCTCCGCGCAGTGTTAGTGGAAATGCTCCTAGCCTGCGTTCCGTGGGGGTTTTAGGTTCAACAATCCCCTGACTATCTCCTGCGTCATCACGACAATGCAGGTCTCTTTCCTTGGTAGAGATGTGCCGGAAATTCCTGGTGGTCCGAAGACATCGTAGCGCCGAAACCTCGTGCAACTGACCTTGTCAATTCTCCAGCTTCTCATCAGAGTCGGAAAAACATTCACTGTCCTTTTCCCAGCAGAGCACTCCTTCGTCCGTGGGGTTAACCCGATCTTCATCCTGCGCAGTGAATTTATAAATGTGATCTATTTCCTCCTCCTCATAGGCTGGCTCTGTATACCGCGCGCCTTCTGCTGGATCTAGTGGCACTATGACACGCGTACTTTTGTTTTCAAACACCATGCTGCGCTTCTTGAGATTGATGACACCTCCCATGTCGATTGCCTAGTCCAGCCCGAGGAGCGCAAGGTAGGGATCCGCATCTTCCACAATTTCGGTTACTTCAAAGTCAGCTAGGACCCTTACCCCTGCGATGTCAACCATAACTTTTGGTGGCCTACCTAGAGGGATGATTTTTTGTTGATTTCCCATTCGCAGCTGGATGGTGGACCACTCTAATTTAGGCTCTCCCATTCATTGCCATGTCTGCTTTGGTAATACATTCACATCCGATCCCAGGTCCAAGATGACCTGATCCATCTCGTAGTCACCGATCTGCACAGTCAACCGCATTTCTCTTCCGGTATGTTTCTTATAGTTGTATAGTTTGTGTACATCCTTGGTCCCAAAGATCAGATTGGGCTGAGCTGCGCAGGCATTCAGTAGGGCTTCGAGATTTCCTACAACCTTCGGGTTTCATAGCAATTTCAGACATGCCTCCAAAAAGGGTTCCACTCCCTCTTCTATCTGGGGTTGCGTCGGCTGCTGCGTGGGGCCTGCCAGGGGTACCTGTTCTTTGAAATTTACTCCTTCCCGAGGGGCAAGCTCCTCCTTTGCTCCCTGGGTGACCATCCGGTTGTGTGTCATGACTTTTACACTCGGACTCATATTCCTTAGCTCGTTTTTAACTCTTTGTACGTTCTGAGTAGGGGTGGGTTGTTTTTCCTGCATCTTGTCTATTAAAATTGGGCAATCCTCCACCACATTGTCCAGCTGCCTACAATACTTGCATGATGGTTTGGTGGGATTTGGGCATTCTCTGGCAAAGTGTCCTATTTCCCCACAGTTATAACAGATTAGCTGCCCACGTCCTTGTCCTACGCTTCCTCCCCGACCTCCTCTGCCTCGGGTCGGTGATCCTCCAAAATGCGCAGAAATTCTTGGTGACGCAGGGTCCGATTGTATCCTATATAAGTTCCCACGATCCATCATTAGATCATAAGTACGACAGTTCTGCTCATTGTGTCCCACTGATCGGCAGAATCTGCACCATTGTTGCTTTAGTTCTGGGACATACGCACCTAACCAAGGGCAATGGTTCGTATCATGTAGTCCTGCTACCCGACAGTCATCACACCATAGCGCAGGTCCGCTTGACCCTGGTCGCGACAGAATAGGTTCTCTACTTGCTCCTGGGCGTACCATACTAGGTCCTCCCACTTGCATGTAATCCGTTAGTAGAGGGCACTGATCCTTTGTATGGACAGACACTCGACATCGTATGCACCAAAGATCTGCACAACCGTCCTTTCTTCGCTCCTTTCGCAGGTTCTGTATTTCCATATGCATAGCCCCAAGCTATTCCTGAATTTGTTGTACCCCTGCCGATGTATCCTCTCGAGGGGCAGCTTCTTGTTTCATAGCGACTTCCACAGCTTTCTCGTGCGACTCAAAGGTCTGATGACTCATTGGCATGCGTAGGTGAGGTTAAAACATAGTGATGAACCATTCCGTATGCTGTCTATCATCATACTCGAATCCTCATTCCCTGATTGCCTTCTTCAATCGCTGATCAACCTCCCATACTGACTCAGACGCACCTTGCTTTAAGTCCTTTACTTCTGCCACCAGCTGGGAATAAGATTTCAGCTTTCGGAACTGTTGCTTCAGAGCGTCTTTGATATCTTGAATGGATGCACTCTCGTTCTGGGCAATGTATTGCACATACTAGTCCAGGGCCCTGTCCTCGAATGCCAACGACATCTGTGCCCTCTTTACCATATCATTCGCCACATTTTGCGCAGTCCAGACAGAATCTGCAATGAACCAAAACCGATCCATATCCTCATCTCCTACCCCCTTAAAGGTAGGTAGTTTCAGGTGTGCAGCCATATCACTGTCTCGGGGGGGTGGTGGTATGGGTGAATTCTTACCTTTGTGCGGCCTAGGTGGTGATGTAACTGGGGGGTTTTGCGTAGCTGGTTCTTGCAATAGAGTATAGGCGGATCTTCCTCCATCAAGGTTGGTCCGATAGTATTTACCACTGCGCGTCGCGCTCCCACCTAGATCCGAGGTCATTCAACTAATATGACTACACAGAATGCTCTTTTCGCACAGTAATATCTTAATCAGCAATGGTAACGTCCTCAGAAATTTGCCCCGGAACCCTTTAAAGAATCGTCGTTCGACCTCGGAATATGAGACAAATTGATCAATGGCAAATTCCGTCACAAACCCTCCTAGCACGCTATCCACCCAGTGATCAACCATACGCGTGATAGTATTATCAGTGTTTTCCAGTTGCTGGATCAGCTCTGGGGTCCACTGAGTGACTCGTTCGTCCTTCTAGCACTTCTGGAATTCTACAAGTCTGGCCAGCCACTCCTGGAGCTCAATCGCAAATGTCACAGAATATTTCGTAGCTCTCTGTAAGAATATACCTATTTTTCCACCTTTCCGCTGTTAACTCCTCACTGCAATTTTCTTTTACCGCGAATTCCTGGATCTGCCTTTCGAACCAGTCTTTGATCTCCTTTCTTTCAGGCTTCCAGTATTCTCTTGTCATTACCCGATCCCTTTCTCTGACTTCTTCCGGTCTCGGCAACGAAACCATTTGTTGGCTTGAGGGGTCCTGACCCAGGTTCGATGTGCAAGGTTTGCCAACAAACCCCTATACTACTGGCCTTTTCGGCAATGACCTGCTTGCGCAGGTCAAAGTCTCACCCGAAGTAGTATGGGTGGGTGCTGGAACCAGGTTTCCGCACCCTGAGAAAGGATGGGTAAAGCAAGCAGAGCTGCGCTAGGTCCTGTAATCCCAGATGACCTTGTTCTGCGCAGTGTTAATTAGGTCTCCATTCGCATCCACGTGCACTAGATCTATAGTTATATGCCTTTATGACAATAACACAACATTATATAAACAAAATAGAATAGATCCAGATCCAGAAACACATTTACACAGATCTTCGCAGTTTAAAGATAGAAAATGCACAATACAACAATTACCAATAATTCGCACAAGATTACTCACAAATTCAGTTCTCTATCAATCCTTCTTATTCATTCATTCACCAATTCTTCTTTACAATTCCCTTCCCAACCTGCGCACATAGCGGGACTTGGATCTCCGCGCACACAGCCAGTAGGAGTCATTTCCCCAAAACCGAAACAGATAGCTTAAACAACAATTCACATCAATAGCTCATCATTCTTATCCTTTACAATACAAAATGTCCCTCTATTTATAACAATCTAGCCTAAACGTTCCTATGGTCCGCAAACCGTAGTTTTCGAACCCCTAGTTTTCCCTTTTACCCATTACAATGTGTTTGGGGCTTTGAGCTACCCCAAAACCCCTCTACTAGATTAAATCTAATAAAAAATATCCAAAATGGACCAGTTTCGCAGCTTGTTAGGAGACCTTGTTCCAACAGACGCTAACTTGCACCTGTGACCTATCTGCCTCCAACTCTGAAAGTCCATCCTAACCCATCCCATAAGGAACACCAGAAAAATGAACATCACAAGTCCTCTGCCCCAAGATTTCTTGCCCTCAAGCAATCCATATCTGTCGATAAATCTGGCAGTCTTGTGAAACTGAGAATCAATACATGGATCCCATACAAACCACTGGGTGATACCATATCTCTGTGCCATCCAACCAAGAATGAATCCCTCAATGCTCGAATCGTGGACTAAACACTGACTCAACCTGCCATCAACAGATCCTCCTAGATCCCAATGCCACCAAGGAAAAGTATTAAGGCTCCATGGCTCCTGTTGTGCTATAGCTTTGGCTATGAATGTTGCTCTATCAACCACGTGCTAACTCATCACCTCTCTCCAATCCGACCCTTGACATAGACCAAGGTCAATCCATCCATGTTGATGTTGGGCTAGTGCTATTGAAAAACTGATGAATTGTCGGTCCACATCCCACTCCCCACTGAAATATGCAACAACCCTCTCATCTAAGGGCTCCTGTTGTACTCTGCCCCAAACTAAGAATGTTACTCCATCAATAGGCACCGACTCATGATCTCCCTCCAATCTATCATGTGAAAAGAATCAAATGCATGAACACTTATGTATGGCACAAGTCTACTATGATGTCGTTGGTCCATGCTCGACTCATGCCAATCTATCTGGTCCATCAACAAGATCTGTCTGAGGAAGTCTGCCCCTCTCTCTATAATAAGAAAAAGTGGGCAAAATGTGTTGCAAGCCCTGTCTATGTACTCTTGGAGAGGGTTGCTCCCTGAAAGTGTTGCAACTCTGCCAGTGTTTTGTGCAAGTACTTGCACCTCATTAATGGGTCAGCTCAGAGGTGGATGCAACACCATCCAAAAAAATATCCACCCTCATTGTAATGTTCCTAAATTAGCTTCAGCAAATTGGAACATTAATTTTGCCTTGTTTATTTTTGCATTTCATAATTGATGAATAAATTGTAAAGGAGGACATGTAAAACTCCTGAAAACCAAGAATAAATCAATGTCTATGTGAACAAAAACATATATGGGCTATGTAAATTATATCTTGCACGTGTGAAAGGGTCTAAATCACAAGAGGAGATCCTATTTGACCAAGTCAAATAGCGAAGTCTAGATGCATTGAACCTCCTTGAGGGACAGCACAGTTCTAGAAGGAGGTTGTAATGTGAAAAGGGCTAAGTGATTCAAGGTGGTTTAGGGTTTGGCAAGACTCCTATCTTATAAAAGGAAGAGGAGGGCAGCAAGGAAAAGGGTTGTTGAAGACATTATTTCTGAAGGTCTGTCTGCTTGGACATCCCTTGTTGGGCATTCCTGTTCAGGAATCCCACCTCCTTCCTTGAGCAGCTCTTGGAGGAGAATTGTGCTAAACTTCTCCACTATCAGGCTTGGGCCAAGTTTCACCTTACATTACAGCGCTGCTCCTGTTGAGGGTTGAGCTGTCTTGTGAGTTGCAGCAAGTGGAGATCTAGATCTTCTCAGATCTAGATGATATCAGTGGCTCTTCTAAGTGAGAACCTCCTGAGAGATTACATTTGCTGAATATACTTCAGATCTACATCTTGGCATCAGGCCATATCATCTTCAGAAGCTACAACGTTGTTTCTCTCCCTAAGATAGTGTTATTTTCAAATCTACAGCTGCAGGGTGTTCTACTTGTATTTTGGAGGAGAGATCTCTGGTGATTGGATTCATCCTTCACTGTGGTGATCCATAGATTGGCCAACCAATCTATGTTCTGTTTTAGATCTGAAATTCTACATGTTCATGATTCAATGATTTTCTGAATCATTCTGCAGATCTGCATTCTTAGATCTCAGATCTACTTCCGGTGCTTCATGTTTTGAGCAAAACCCCAAGGGGAATGTATAGATCAGCTTTTCTTGTACATGGATCTATATTGGATCTATATTTTTATGTACAGAACTGATCTAGATCTAAAGAATTAATAAACTGCTGCTTCAGCCCTAGAAATCACGCTATCATGGTTATGTAGTCTTTTTACATTGTTGTAGCTCCACTTTCTTGAGGATTTCTTTTGTATTCTTTCATTCTTCTTCTGTAGAGTATATGAGTTATGCCCCTGATCTTATTTGTGAATGTTCAGACCTTATTTCAGTCACACCCTTCAAAAAATCACGCTCACATGCTTCAGTAAATTTCTGCATACTTCTAGCCATGGGAAATCAAGGTTTTCTAGCCTCGTTAGGAAAGGAGGAATTGTTTAACATAGAAAAACTTATTTGTTTTTGCTGAAATTAGACATGGGAGTCCCTCATAACCCTAGCTATCAGATCCAACCGCTTTCCCCTATTATTTTTACGCAGATATCTAAATGCACTCGTTTTAGGGCCTAAATCCTCACTTTTCCCCACTTTTTGCCTTATAAAACGTTGTATAAAGTTACTGCTGCATATTTTATTGAATATTAAGTGTTTTTACATATGTATGAAGCATATGGCTGTAGCTCCACATTGTTAATAACTCATATTATTCCCAATAGTGTAGCTGTTCCAGTTTTGGAACATTACAGTGGTATCGGAGCAAGATCTTTGGCTCAGCCTGTGGCTTCAAGCCAAAGTGATGTTCAACAAGGAGCAAGGTCAGAATGATGAAGAATATGGGTTTACTCTCATCAACTCTCAGATCTAAGAAGAACCTCTCCAAGGAGGTTGAACAAGAAGAAGAAAGAAGAAGCAGTGAAACTCCTAAAGCGTTTCAAGAGTAGAAAGATCTTCTGATCAAATCTACAGGATCTATACATGAGGAAAATTATGAATCCTCATCTTATGGATATGTGCACTCAGCCATATCACCAAAGCTTCAACATTCTGTCTATGATTTCTTCATGAAGAGGAAGAAAGGAGGTGTGCCTAAGAAGGAGACTCTTAGAGAGTATTTGGAGGAGTATGAAGCTCAATCCAAGGAGTTCAAAGATGACTTGAACTTCCAAGGGTTCTGCAAGATCAAGGAAGAGCAGCATGGTAAGGGTAGATTCTATCTATCTATATTTGATGGATCACCTAAATGTCCAGTCAGGGTTTGGGTGGAGGAGCTAGATAACTTCATGCAGCAACATCAAGTTTCAGAGATTGAAACCATCAAAGTAGTAGCGCTGCATTTTGAAGGCAAAGCATATGCTTGGTGGTTGTTTGAGTCTTTTTCCTTGAAGAATGCCAATACACCTACTTATGCAAGGTTTATTGCAAGATTGATAGAAAGGTTTGATGAAGCTCCATGTGCAACATCTTCTGTTGACACTATCAAACCACATCAGATGAATCTTTTGCATGAGTTGGAAGGGTCAATGAATCCAACTCCATTTCTGAAGACTATGGAAGAAGGTGTAAGTTTGTTTGATGCCTTGCCAAGGGCAAGATCTCCATTGAGTGAAGGGTCCTCTTTTCAAGAGGAAAACATGAAGGTTTCTCCTTCAATAGATGACCAAGATCTAATGTCTCTCATTGATGATGGGACAATTTCAGTTATTGAAGAGGAGGAGAAGGCAAGAGATGATAACGCAGTCAAAACAAAGGTACCTCAAGCACCTCATGAAGATGAAGTTGGAGCACTTGCTCCAAGGGAAGAAACTCTTGCACTCTTGCAAGGAGTTCCACAAGGTTTCACACATAAGGCTCTTGGTATGACACATGAGCAGCATGTACCATCATTGTCAAATGATGAGATCTTGGAGATAGAAGGAAGGAAAGAGGAGGAAGAGCATCACAAGGTGGAGAATATGAACCCTTCATTGTTTCAAAGCTTTGAAGCACAAAGAAGGCAAGAGGACTTATGCATTAAAGGTAGGGACAAATCTGTCTACCTACATCCACATTCTACTCTATGCCTTGACACCTCTTTGCAAGGAGGTACTTTGCCAGGAGCAACTCTTGATAGGAGGAAATCTAAAGTGTTCTCTCAACTATGGGTAGCATATTCATACTTGGCTAAGGAGGGAGCCTTGGGAGAAGCTAGCACAGCGCATAGAATCTCTCATGAATTCAGAAGAGAGATGAGCAATTTCCTGAAAGGGGTATTGCTAACTCCCACTCAGATATCTGCGCTGAGAGAGGAGAAATCAGAGATCTGTGATGGCATGAGTATGAGGACACATGGCAACTCCATATCTTTGGGGCAGCCCATGATCTCTTCATTCACAAAGAAGATTTATGAAGATGGCAAGGGGATCCTAACCCTCTTGTATGTATGGGCCAAAATGAGGAAGTTTTGGAAGACAAGGACTTTCCGAGGGGAAGTTGATTTCCATATGCTTCAATCTTGTCTTGAGCAAGATTAGCTGCAAATGGGGCAGCAAAGAGAAGATTTTGATACTCCCACATGTGATTTTGATATCAGGGATGTCAAATATGGGAGCCATGATACGACAGGGGCAACATTTCAAACTTCTACAGCGCTGTCATTCTTGGAGAGTTTGGATCCTTATTGGGATCCCAACTCATGATGGAATACTCCAAGGACCTTTTCACATGGGAGATTCTTAAGGGGGAAGTAGTTGATGAAAGGTTCAAGGTGGTTGATGGAGTTATCTATTTTCATAATCTTATTCTTTTGGTTAGTGACTCCAAACTCAAGGAGGGACTACTTGATGCCATCTATGAAATCCTGCTTTCCAAACCCACTGGTTTTGTCAAAGCATATCATACTCTCTTGGGTGGATTCATATGGGAAGGTTTCAAAGAAGAGGTGCACTCTCACATGAAGATGTGCATGGATTACTTGGTAGAGGAGGAGGAGCATAGCTCTTGGGAAGGGCCATCATTCACATCTCCTTATCCATTGAGTGTGAGAGGGAACTCATCCATGAGTTGCCCCACTAATGTAAAACAAGTATATAGAGAGGCTTTTTCTTTTGAGCATTATCATGTATCTCCTATATTCTTATATTTTTCTAACACTCATTTGCAGGATATGGTGCCAAGATGGGGCACTAAGTATGAGGAGTTTCATGGGCCACTCAAGGCCATGAACTATGATGATGCAGTACATTCCTTGGAGAAACTTGGAAAGCTATTATATTCCTCATGGTGTGATTCTTTTACACCAACCATGATGTACATTCTCCAAGCATTCCCAAGGCATGAGGCAGCAAACAAGTGTTGGGGAAGGCACTTGTCATATCTTATTCTATGGCAGTTAAGGATAAAAATGCGCTGGTTGCACATGAGGGAACATCTTCCTTCTCATTTATCACACATGGCAGCTAGCATGATTCTAATCATGATCCCACAAGCTGAAGATGTCCTTATCTTTGTTAGGGGCATAGTTGGAGGAAAGAATTACTTGTTGAATGTGCCCTTGGGGGAAGGAGTTCCCCATTCTTTTTGCATTGCATGCTTCAATGGGAGCATGAGATTTTGTATGGCCACTATGATAGATCACTTTTCTCTTTGTAAAGTGAGCCATATGTTTGTTGGTAACATGCCTCTCATATGTATTGGGGAGGAGTTCTTCTATGGATTGCCAAGCTGGGAGGTGATCCACTTCATTTGGATGATAGCATGGAGATGAGAGTCTTTCATGGATCATGAAAATCCCCATGATTGTCATCACTTCTATCTTGAGGAGGCCATGGATTAGCAAGAAGGTTTCCACAACTACCTTCCATTTCTTCATGATGAGAGCCCCTGGGTTTATTCATCAAAGGCAAACTTGCATATTGAGGAAGGACCATTGGGAGACAAAGGTATTGCAGAAAATTCAGAACAAGGGAGGAGACTATTTGATGAGGAGGCCACAAGAGAAGAAGGGGAAGTTTTGCAGCACCCTTGCAGTTGCTTGAGGACAAGCAACATTTGGGAGGGGGAGACTGTAATGTTCTTAAATTAGCTTCAGCTAATTGAAACATTATTTTTTCCTTGTTTATTTTTGCATTTCATAATTGATGAATAAATTGTAAAGGAGGACATGTAAAACTCCTGAAAACCAAGAATAAATCAATGCCTATGTGAACAAAGACATATCTGGGCTATGTAAATTATATCTTGCAGGTGTGAAAGGGTCTAAATCACAAGAGGGGATCCTATTTGACCAAGTCAAACAGCGCAGTCTAGATGCATTGAACCTCCTTGAGGGACAGCGCAGTTCTAGAAGGAGGTTGTAATGTGAAAAGGGCTAAGTGATTCAAGGTGGTTTAGGGTTTGGCAAGACTCCTATCTTATAAAAGGAAGAGGAGGGCAGCAAGGAAAAGGGTTGTTGAAGACATTATTTCTGAATGTCTATCTGCTTAGACATCCCTTGTTGGGCATTCCTGTTCAGGAATCCCACCTTCTTCCTTGAGCAGCTCTTGGAGGAGAATTGTGCTAAACTTCTCCACTATCAGGTTTGGGCCAAGTTTCACCTTACATTACAGCGCTACTCCTGTTGAGGGTTGAGCTGTCTTGTGAGTTGCAGCAAGTGGAGATCTAGATCTGCTCAGATCTAGATGATAGCAATGGCTCTTCTAAGTGAGAACCTCCTGAAAGAGTTCATTTGCTTAATATACTTTAGATCTATATCTTGGCATCAGGCCATATCATCTTTAGAAGCTACAACACTATTTCTCTCCCTAAGACAACGTTATTTGCAGATCTACAGCTGCAAGGCGTTCTGCTTGTATTTTGGAGGAGAGATCTCTGGTGATTGGATTCATCCTTCACTGTGGTGATCCATAAATTGGCCAACCAATCTATGTTTTGTTTCAGATCTAATATTCTACATGTTCATGATTCAGTGATTTTCTGAATCATTCTGCAGATCTGCATTCTTAGATCTCAGATCTACTTCCGGTGCTTCATGTTTTGAGCAAAACCCCAAGGGGAATGTATAGATCAGCTTTTCTTGTACATGGATCTGTATTGGATCTATATTTTTATGTACAGATCTGATCTAGATCTGAAGAATTAATAAATTGTTGCTTCAGCCCTAGAAATCAGGCTGTCATGGTTATGCAGTCTTTTTACATGGTTGTAGCTCCTCTTTCTTGAGTATTTCTTTTGTATTCTTTCATTCTTCTTCTATAAAGTGTATGAGTTATGCCCTTGATCTTATTTGTGAATGTTCAAACCTTATTTCAGTCATACCCTTCAGAAAATCATGCTCACATGCTTCAGTAAATTTCTGCATACTTCTAGCCATGGGAAATCAGGGTTTTCTAGCCTAGTTAGGAAAGGAGGAACTGTTTAACATAGAAAAACTTTTTTTTTTTTGCTTAAATTCGACATGGGAGTCCCTCATAACCCTAGCTATTAGATCCAACCGCTTTCCCCTCTTATTTTTATGCAAATCTCTGAATACACTCGTTTTAGGGCCTAAATCCTCACTTTTCCCCACTTTTTTCCTTATAAAACGTTGTATAAAGTTACTGCTGCATATTTTATTGAATATTAAGTGTTTTTACATCTGTATGAAGCATATGGCTATAGCTCCACATTGGTAATAACTTAGATTATTCCCAATAGTGTAGATGTTCCAGTTTTGGAACATTACACTCATCTGGCTGGAAACTCCATGCTCCTCCAGTCTACCAACCTCCTACAAAACAATATCGTCAGACCCTCACACCTCCTAAGAACATGTCTCTGCAAATATTTCCAGCTTGCTAGCTGTCTGTACAACTGTCTGCTCCTCATTGATGGTTGGCCCCAAGGATGGTTGCTCATCCTCCTCCCTCATGGGCTCAACATGAGCCTCCAACTGGCTCTCTCCAAAAGACTCATCATGCATATTGTACATATAGTTCTCCTCAGCTGACTCATGCTCCACCATATGTTGCTCCCGCTGAATCATCACTGGTGAATCATCATCCCGAATGTCCCCCATAGGGTCCACTAATTGCTCACCACGCACACTGGAAAGTAAGTCTGGTCCACTATCAAAAACTCCATATGACCGCCCATACTTCTCAGAGGCATCCTCGTATGACCCCATGGAGTCATCCAAAGAAGAACCCTCATCCTGAAAGACAAAAGGAATATCCTCGTGCTCTACCTCTGCCATCTCCTCTGCATCTCTCATGCATGAGTGGTCAGGTCCCCAAGGTCCACCCAGATGTTGAGGGCTTCCCATCCTCCTCGTCTCTATTTCTTGCTACCACATGGTTGGTCACCATAAATCCACTTTGCAACTCATACAGTTGTTTTATGAAATTTGATCTTAGAATGGTGGTTCCCTAAGGCTTTGATCTTTGGCTTAGGAAAAAGTGTCCAAAAAGAATTTAATTTTTCTCCTAAAGTGACTTTATAATTTTATAAAGTCAAATCTAATTTAAAAGTGACTTTAAGTGATAAAGTTACTAAAGTCTAATTTTAAAATGACTTTAATAAAGTCAATGTAAAATTAGAAAGGAAAAGTGACTTTGAAAATAAATGACTAAGTGGGTCTTTATTAAAGTGGGGTGAATTAAAAAATAGAAAGTGAGATTTAAATGAGCATTTGATCTCAGCACTAGATCTCAATCTATTTCGGCCATTGGATTTAGGGATTCCCCAAAAGTCACTTAGGGTTAGGTTAAAGGAGGAAAAGGAGGAAAAGGTCATTCATTCTTTCATGAGCAGATTGAGAAAAGGAAAGCAAGAGAGCAAGGGAGATTTCTGGGCAGTGAGGAGAAGGAGGCAGCAGCTTGGCACACATTCCAAGGCAGCATTTCAGCAAGACCGTACAGTTGAGTTAGCACAGTGAAAGGCAGATTTTCTGGGCACGATTTTCTAGAAAGGGAGGCCGTACAGCACGCCGTACAGCAAGTTTGACACAGAAATCAAGGCAGCAGAAGGCTATTTTAGTTGGCACGAATTTTGAGGCAGGCCGTACAGCAAGTGGCTGTCCTCTTGCACGAAAATTGAGGCTGATTTCGTACAGCAAAGTTCTGCTGTGTTTTTGGCACAAAAATCGAGATTTTGGACAGCAGCATTTATTGTTGTTTGCACAGATTTTGAGGAGGCCGTATAGCTGCATTTATTGCAGATTTCTGGGCACGAAAATCGAGGAGGACGTACAGCATTTATTGCTGTTCTATTTTTTCTATTTGCACATTTTCCGAGGCAGTGGTTAAGCACGAAAAACGAGATAAGTTGTAAAATCTGTTTGCTGATTTTTTGCTGAATATTTCTCTCACTGTAAAAAGCATTTTCCAAAAGTAAGAAGGAGCTTTCGAACTGGTTTTCCCCAAGAGTTGTAGGGGGTTTTTCCAGGGTCACATTGACCAAAAATCACTGTGTTTAAATGTGTTGAATGGCTGTTTGCATCTGCTGATTTTTATTTCTGTATTTTCAGCATTCTGTAATTTTTCCAGAATTTGTGTTTTCAGCAAAATTTATTTTCCAGCTTGTTAAATGTATGGATGTGGGAAAGGGCATTTAACTATTTTGGAGTAATAAGGTGAAACTGAAAACCGGGGTGGGAAAAGAGAAATTTCTACATGGTATCAGAGATTGAGTGCTGAAAGAGCAGTTTGGGACAGCAAGGAGAAAAATACAGCCTGCTGATTTTTCACTCGGAAAATTCCAGCAAGCTGATTTTTTCACAAACAGAATTTTTACCTTTACTACAGCAGTGCTATTTTTCAGTTTTAGGACAGCAGGATGTCTTTGGGACTGAGGGTGGAGGATAGGTTGGATGGGCATACCAATTACAGTGTTTGGAAGGAGAGAATGCAGAGTATCTTTGAGGAGGCGGAAGTCTGGGACATAATGGTGCATAACGCACAGAACCCTGTAAATGTGCCTACTGATGTGAGGAGGCGGAAGTCTAGGACATAATGGTGCATAACGCACAGAACCCTGTAAATGTGCCTATTGATGCTACTCAGTTGGCAGCATATAATAAAAAGAACAACAAGGGTAAGAGACTGATTCTAGACAGAATCAAAGACCATTGCATTCCTCATGTGAGAAGAAAGAGAAATGCTCATGAGATGTGGACAACATTGACCAACCTCTACCAGAGTACTAATGAGAACCGGAAAATGGTCCTGAAGGAGAAGCTGAAGAACATTAAGATGGGTAAGACTGATAGTGCAGCTGGATATCTCACAAATATTACTAATGTGAGAGATGAGTTGGCAGCGATTGGAGAGGCCATTCCACCCACTGAGTTGGTGCGGATTGCAGTGAATGGCCTCCCTAGTTCATGGATGAACTTTGCTGATGGGGTTTGTGCACATGAGACCCTTCCCACATGGGAGAGGTTTTGGGATGATTGCATTCAGACAGAGATCAGGAAAGGTCAGCTTGGGGCAGCCAAGCCAGTTGAGCAGGATGAAGATGTAGCACTGTTGGCAGGACGCAAAAAAGGCAAAGGGAAGAAGCAGGCTTCCACAAGCAATGGTGGGGGCAAAGGCAAAGGTAAAGGTAAACAGGATAACTCACAGAAGGACTATTCCAAAGTGAAGTGTTGGAATTGTTAGAAGATGGGACACTATGCAGTTGTGTGTCCGGAGAAGAAGAAGAAGAAGGGGAAGAACCAGAGCATGGCAGCTTCAGCAGAGGTTGAGGACTTTGCAGATCGCTTTGACCAGGAGTTTGGGTTCATTGCGTGTGAGTCTTCTAGTGCAGGATTACCTGCCACACAGGTTCAGAGGGAGCATGCATTTCCCTCGATTAGCGGAGCATCTTCGGGTATCTGGTATGTGGACAGTGGGGCTTCACGTCACATGACGGGAGTCCGTGAGTACTTCTCAGAGCTTTCAGAGAGTGGCACTGATATAGAGGTAGTACTCGGTGATGACAGAGTTGTTAGAGCAGTCAGTGTGGGAACACTAACATTTCAGAGGGAGTCTAAACCTCCCTTGAAGGTGTCAGATGTTCTTTATGTGCCAAGGATGAGGAAGAACCTCATATCCATCTCAGCTTTGGAGGATAGAGGATATGAGATACTGTTCAGGAGAGGACAGGTGCTGATATATCCCAGGGGCGCTCCAGCTGATTCAGCTAGAGTGATAGGTGTACGCCATGCAAAGGTGTACAAGTTTGCATTTCAGCCGCTTTTGGCATTGAGCAGTAGTACCGACAGCAGAGCTAGCAGTTCTGAGCTATGTGAGATTTGGCACCGCAGGATGGGGCATATGTATCATGGAGCCTTGAGGACCTTGCGGGAGATCACTACAGGTGTGCCAGATTTCAGTACTGATCACTTTGATACTTGCAGAGGATGTGCGATAGGCAAGTTTGCCAAATCCCCTTTTCCCAGCAGTGACAGCAGAGCGACTGGGATACTTGATTTGATTCATTTCGATGTGAGCGGTCGGATGTCTCATGTTTCCTTGAGTGGATATGAGTACTATGTTTTATTCATTGATGATCACTCCAGGAGGACCTGGATTTATTTCTTGAAGACCAAGAGTGAGGTCTTCAAGCAGTTTCAGGAGTTTAGAGCTCTTGTGGAGACACAGACAGGTCGGAAGATCAAGTCTCTGAGGTCGGACAATGGGGGAGAGTACACCCTTGGAGAGTTTGTTGACTATTGTGCGAAGGCAAGCATTAGGAGGGAGTTCACTGTTCCTTACAACCCCCAGCAGAACGAGGTTGCGAAAAGGAAGAACAGATCCATCGGAGGGGCTGCCAAAGCCATGTTACATGATCAGGGGTTACCATTGTTTTTGTGGGCAGAGGCCTGCAACACAGCGGTTTATTTGCAGAACAGGAGTCCGCATCGTGCCTTGGGGCATATGACTCCGGAGGAGGCTTTTTCTGGGAAGAAGCCTGACATTGGTCATCTTCGTATCTTTGGGTGCATCACTTACTCCTACATACCCAAGGAGAAGAGGACCAAACTAGAGCCCACCGCAGAGAAGGGTATCTTTGTGGGCTACAGTGAGACCTCAAAGGCCTTTCGGATTTACATTCCTGCAGAGAGGAAAGTTGTTGTCAGGCGGGATGTGAAGTTCGAGGAGGACAGGGCCTTTAGGAGGTCACGGGAGTTAGAGTATCTGGATCAGCCAGACCCTCAGCAGCAGTTGAGTCAGTCGCAGGGATCCAGTGGGCAGGGATCAGGAGGATTCGGAGGTACATCTATGACGATGTCAGGTCCGTCAGTGGGGAGTGGCTCGCAGAGTCAGAGGGGTGTTGCCTAAGGCATCTTGGAGCGGTCCTGAGCCGGATTCAGGAGTCCAGCGATGGACGATTCTGCAGTACCTCGGCATCTACGGGACCCAGAGTGCGAGCGGGGAGGACAACGGACGGACGATCGGGAGTTCAGGCTCCTGATGTTGAGGAGGAGGAGTTTTATTCTCCAGCGGGAGAAGTGTGCTCAGGGAAGAGGAAGCCCAAGTGCCTTCAGCACACCTTGAGAGATGCCACATCTGTTGCTGAGCCTAAGAGGCCGGTCAGAGAAAGCAGACCACCTGAGAGGTTTTGTAGCTATATGGCAATGTCTACCAGCATCCTTGACTCTGAGCCTTCTAGCTATGAGGAGGCAGCTAGCCAGCAGGTCTGGAGAGAGGTCATGCAGGAGGAGTATTCTTCTATCATGAAGAATGATGTTTGGGAGGTGGTGCCAAGGCCTGAGGGAAATCCGTGGTTACTTCCAGATGGCTTTACAAGATAAAGCATGCTACAGATGGCAGCATTGAGAAATTCAAAGCGAGGTTTGTGGCTAGAGGGTTCTCCCAGGTAGAGGGAGTCGATTATGAGGAAACCTT